>NQII01010498.1:10701-22915 GCA_002778355.1 Clitarchus hookeri
CTCCTCTCATCCACAGTCCTCGAGTGTATTGGCATCACCCGCGGGACAACAACGTCGGCGAGTTGCCCGACGCGCAGTGTTCGCCAATTCCCGGGCGTCATCCGCGAAATGTAACAATCCCTCACCCCCTTCCCCTCCTACACCTACCCCCTTCCCCTCGCACACAGGCATCCCGGAGGAGAGTGCAGGCAGCCAGGAAGTCATGAATTCGCCAGGAGACGATTCCTGCTTCTGAAACGCCGCCGCGGCTGCAGAGGGAATGCGCCCTGGCCAAGAATACAGGATGTTTCTGAATTACTCGTGGCGAAACATCACTGGTTGCACGAAGTGTATGGTGGAGTTACCGACCCCCGGGGGCGCTCGCTATTACTGAGATGGAGCGAAGAAACCTGGGTAGCAGTTGGCCGAAAACTGCTCCTCGTGAATCTGAAATTCCTTAGTGAGCCGCCAGACACACCCAAAAATGGTAACGAATATTTTGGTCCCTGGAGGGCAAACAGGCTACGTTGGCCTTAGTTACTTCGAACTCTCGACCGTCATAAAAAAAAATTACAGACACTCAGATTACTTCAAGACTCTAACCCAGAATTCTTATCTGTATATAAAAGGAACGATTGTACAGAGTACGCCTATGCTTTAGAAAAGTATCCAGAGAAAAATAAACTACGCAGTTATAACAATTTTGGTCGTATATCTTGATGTATTGACGAGAGGAAATTATACCAATTATGTAGCTGACTGGCATTAAGCTAGGCAAGACACGGTTTTTCTTTTCAGACCACTAAATCGTGGTCTGTTAAAATTTGTGAAAATGTAAAAGAGATCGTTTATAAACGCCGTGCGGAAATTTACGACACTAAATGCACAAGTCTTCGCAAAAAACTTAAATTTTAGAAAAAAGTATTTATTTTAGTGTAACTATGCCTGTCCATACGTATATAGCATACTAACTCTGTATATTTTCCTTTACAGTATCTGAAAATCGTTGCACATATATCATAACATTTTGAATGGCCATAGTCAAGATTTTAAGTAAATATTCGGAATTTTTTTGAGGTGTAATATTTTTTAACTTAAGGTATTGTAAATAATTTGGAAATACTCTATAACTCATTTCTTAATTTCTAAGGAGAGTGTGTATGTGTAAGGGGGGGGGGGGTATATAGATTATTTTGTCTTAACACATGCACAAACGTGACTGAATTTTAAAATTTATCATTAAATCTTGCCACTAACGTGAATGGTCACAAATGCATTTGTGATCCCTGATCCAAGCTATTTTAACAACATATGAAACAGAAAGGAGTTAATTAATTAAATATTTCTATTGGAATTTAGACACACGTTGCAGATTGATGTGAAACACGAATAATGCCCTAAGTTTGCGGAGTACGTTTCACTTACGTCTGGGTCAATGCATTTTCAAGGCTGCAGTACTTGTTAATTTAACCCTCCGCGCACGGAAGGAGACCGGGAGAACTCTGAGACAACCCCACAGGCTAGAACCTGGCATCCTGGTGGGGAGACACTGATCAACAAGATAATGTTTGCAGGTCGTGGTACAGTAAAAACTGAGTCTCTAGCAGTTCAGAAATATACTGTCAATTTCTTGTGATTAATGCCCGTTTGGCAGTATGGAAATCATTGGTTGCTATTTGCATCACCCAGCTGAGATACTGCAAAAGTGCATGGAGGCAAACTTCAGAGGTAGTAGGGTCGGGCATAATAATTCGAATCGACCGTGCATTAAAAACCTGGGTTTTTTTTTTTTTGGAAACCAACGTGTCATAAATCACTCTGCAGAAGTCACTGGTAGCTTGGTACACACAGTGCATTCGCAAAGCATATATACATATATATATAGTTTTTTTTTTCCAGATTTTTTACCACTTAGCAAATCCGCTAGCTAAAACCCGATCTCTATGAAAACGAGATTCTATCTTCGCGTTTATGACGCTATCGATGAGGCGCTATCCTCTCCCGCAGGCATATTAATCTTCTTTATAAAGTAAAAGACAGTAAACAGAATATCTCTCGCAAAATACCTTCCTCCGCTCGTGTTAAGCCAGGAGGGTGAAATCCTCGGAGAACCAACAAAAATGATTGATCGCTGTGCTGGCTGTATTCACGTCAGATGACTCGGCGAAACTCAGAGGGAATAAATACACACTCAGCAAAAGGCTTTGGAAAATAAAACTTTTGATAAGGGGTGGTCGTATATTTAACCTCCAACAGGCCGGAATATCATCCATTAAACATTAACATTTAGACGTTATCACGAAATCTGGAAATACTTTCCCATGATCAATAATCGATCCTGATTACGCATGGAACGACAGAAAAAATGAATAACCTTTATAATCTACACGACCTACATAAAGACGTCCCTCTATGTCCAGAAGGACGAAAGTAATTGCCAACAACATTAAGAGGACAAAGAGAGGTACGGTATGTTATCCACTACAGAACTGTCAAATCGCGCTTATAAAAGGGCTTCAAGCTAAAACACATTCACAGAGTCTTAAGATTCAAACAGTTAAACTGTCTGAAAAGCAACGCACATTGACGAGCACGAGAAGAGGAAATGGACAACGAATGATTCAGACAAAGTCTTGAACAGGAAAGACGAACGAGAATAACAGGAAGCGCGTGGGCATGAAGCTGGCATAGTCTGTTCGCGGTATCTTCACACTTTTTTGAAACAAACCTTTGAAAAATTACCCCATGTATGACGTGTTTGTTTCCCAAATATGTCACACATCACAAGCGTTTTATATTTCACTAAACATAAAATTATCACATTTTTGGTTAAATATGGACTTTCATTTTATCTATAAATTGCAAAATTTCATTTATAAATAGTATGAATAAAAACAGGGTGAAAATAGGCGTGTTGGTAATGCCTAGCAAGAAATACATCTCGTGAAAAATATAATTAAATTCAGTGTGTACGAGTGTGGTGCGTTATCCCTTTGGTGAAATTTTCTAGACTTAGTTAAGCTTTGTTTGCACGAGGCGGAGGAATAGCCTGANNNNTTATTTATGAAGTTTAAACCGTAAAGTGATCACGCTAGCTGCGCAGATTCAGTCTTCGTGTCCCAAAACTGAACTGCATTTCTGCCAGTACGGCTATCATAAACAACGTAGATATGATTTCAGATTAGAACACTGTTTAATATACAAGTGCTTTTGAGATGTTTGTATACTTCCACAGACGAATTTGCAATGTGGTTTAATTACATCCAAATTGCAAAAGAGTTTTATTGATAAAAAAAAAGTGTTTGTCTTTTGAAAATTAAGATATAAAGATCACTGTTGACCATGTTCCTTTGACAGCTGTGTTGGTGAGAGGTGGGTCAGTGCTGAGTACATGCGCAGAAGACGATAAATCGGCCTGTCTCATNCTTTGACAGCTGTGTTGGTGAGAGGTGGGTCAGTGCTGAGTACATGCGCAGAAGACGATAAATCGGCCTGTCTCATATTCAGTCCATGTCTTAAACTAACCTGGGAGAGTTGGTGAAAAATACGGTCGTCTCCACTCGAGCACGACCCGTAGGCACAGCCTGATCGGCCTACAGGTTCTCGTGAAATTCTCTCATGGTTTCGTCCATTCTGTAGTATTACTCATACTTAATGCTTTATGTCAGATCACGCAGCGATATCTCGCGTCAACTTTCGAAGACAAGGTGATTCGTGGTTACAGTCCATTTACGGTCACTCAGTAACTTTTCTGAAGTCCTGCTAGAGATCTGCTTCCAGGATATTCCTCCGCCTCGTGCAAATCACACCAAAGGAACAACGCACCGCATTCGTGCGCACTCAGTTGAATAATACTGTGCATGAGAACTATTTCTTACTAGGCATTACCAAAACACCTATGTTCTCGCTGTTTTTATTCGTATTAATTGTAAATATAATTTATATGTAAAATACAAACATTCAAGTTAAGCAAAAAAAGTACTTTTATGCTAACATAAGTATAAAATGGTTATGATGCATAATATATTTAGAAAAGAAGCAAATACGACATACCCGGGATGATTATTCAAAAAGTTATTTCAAAAAGTGTGAAGAAACTGCGAATAGCTTTTTAAACCCTTGCTTACTTTCCCCTTGCAACCTAGTTGTGTATCTCTTTGTCTCACGTAAAAAAAACAGTAATATGAATAGTATACATTTACGTACGTTGAACACTGCGAAATTGTTGCAAACATCCTACGTCACAGTTATAGAGAGACTTACTATTCAACCACACAAATATAAATGTAACAACAATTTTTGATTTCCGTTGCTTACACTAAAGTTTATTCTACTCTAGAACTAAACGAGATTTATTGTGGGAAAGTTTGGCATAAGGAAAATTTTCGCAGCAAGGTACATTGGTGTTCCAAAAAAGGTCGCTTTTAAGATGGCGGCAAGTGGAGAAATTCTATTTATTTGCGCGTGAGTGTTCGTGTTTGGCTCGAATATAGTGATGTGTTATTGCCCCAAAAAAATTTTTAAGTACTAACGTTATTTCTTAATTATTTTTCACGCTCTTCAATGGTGTTTACAAGAGCGAACAGTAAATATACAACTGTGTTTGGAATCGCGCGTCCATAACCAAGCTTCTTTTAATGGAAAAACGTTGCGAATTCAAGCGCGAAATAAATACAGCCATCATAAAAATTAACTTTGTATTTTTCTTATTTTCCTTACGGAAACTGCACAGGGAATCCCTAAAAANAATACAGCCATCATAAAAATTAACTTTGTATTTTTCTTATTTTCCTTACGGAAACTGCACAGGGAATCCCTAAAAATAATATTTTGAACCATTTCCCTATTTTTGTTTCGATTCAGTTGTTATATTTGAATAAAGTAATCGTGTAAGCCAAGGGTTTTGAAGCCCAGTTTACAACAGAATATTAAACAAAATGTGAACATATTACCACCCTAGTGCNGTGTAAGCCAAGGGTTTTGAAGCCCAGTTTACAACAGAATATTAAACAAAATGTGAACATATTACCACCCTAGTGCGAAGAACACAGCTTAGCCCCTCATAACTATATTTATTTTTTAAAATTACAATTATCCTACTTACTTATTTAGAAAACGGAAAAAATCCAGTGGTACCTGGCGGCGAAAATTGTTAGTTGCCAAACTAAAAACATTAAGTTTCCCAACCTCAGTAGAATGAAATTTACATATACCTAACTTAATTCGAATTTAAGAGAGAAGCTTCTTTCCTGTTTCGCTACTCACATCACCACACGTAATCCAATCAGTGTTTACAACATAATGAATGAAGTTACGACCAGATATATTGNTTCGCTACTCACATCACCACACGTAATCCAATCAGTGTTTACAACATAATGAATGAAGTTACGACCAGATATATTGGTTTTTTTTTCAAAGGCAGATTACAAAGGTGTTTAATTAACAGTGAACAAGCTTTGATTTTTTAAGTAGTAACTTTGCAACTTTCAAATTTCACAATGATAAGCCACAAAGTAATGAAAAACATAATGTAAGTCTTGGTTAAATTGAAAAATAACTACCAATCTTATAACAACAATAAAATAACCACATTTTTACGAAATAAATGCATCTTGTTCACATTTCCAAGCGTAGTGATTAATTTAAAAGCAGCTGTTTAGCCACAAAATGCATCTAAATCGCTGTCTTTAAATTACAGTTTCTTCGTTTTTCCGTTTCTGGCGGGGAAAAGCTCAGAAAAAGGAGGAATTGTAGACTTCCTTATTATTTGAAACTGCAGGCAAATTTTTACGTTAAATTTTTATAGCGTAATTTTAGAGTTATTAATATTATTGTGGCGTTTTATTTGTTCAGATTTATCACTAAGAAAAAATACTATGGTGATTTACTTGCATTCCTATTTACTTTAAACTAGTAAAAAAATAATAATGAATATGAATAAATAATTTTCTGAATCACGGGGCTGCCACATGTCATAGTAGACTAAGCACAATTTCTGTAACATAGATTTTCTCTTTACAAGAATATTTCGGCTGGAATAGGAAAAAGCTGTTCACGGAGACACAAATTTGAGTGTAAGCCACGATGAATATTTCCAGTTTAGACATGTTATCAGAGTTAAGGAGAAACATTTTATAACATCAACCTTCAAGTGATACAATAAAAAAATATTTACAGTAAGTATTTTGAAATTGCTGAATTTCTTTACCGACTCTCTGCTAAATGATGGAGCTTATAGGTTTGGTGAGAAATTCCTGTGATAACTCGTTAAAAAGTAGGTCATCTGTAACTATTATGGCTGCGAAATAAAAAATATTGAAGTTTCCTTAAAANGTGATAACTCGTTAAAAAGTAGGTCATCTGTAACTATTATGGCTGCGAAATAAAAAATATTGAAGTTTCCTTAAAATACTGCATGCAAGCATGCATAGTCGCTTGTATGGATGGTTCTGTGGAACATTTGGCCGAATAAAGGCGTTTTCGTGGATGTTTTCGCAATTGGTCGTGTGGAATTTTCGATGGGAGGCTTCCTACAAGGTTTAAATTTTTAGCTACTCAGAAAGAAAGAGAGAGAGAGAGAGAGAGAGAGAGAGAGAGAGAGAGATAGTGGCGGAGTGTGGCATTGACGATAGTTGTAATTTAATTTTGTTTTAAGAAACAGCGACAGAACCATTAAACCAAAATAAATAGTAGGTAAGAAAAACCGCGAAAATGTTAGCTGCTGCTGTAACAGCGTAAGGTGAAAATTATGGCAAACATTCGTATATATTTAAAACCAAAAANATACAGCCATCATAAAAATTAACTTTGTATTTTTCTTATTTTCCTTACGGAAACTGCACAGGGAATCCCTAAAAAATAATATTTTGAACCATTTCCCTATTTTTGTTTCGATTCAGTTGTTATATTTGAATAAAGTAATGGTGTAAGCCAAGGGTTTTGAAGCCCAGTTTACAACAGAATATTAAACAAAATGTGAACATATTACCACCCTAGTGCGAAGAACACAGCTTAGCCCCTCATAACTATATTTATTTTTTAAAATTACAATTATCCTACTTACTTATTTAGAAAACGGAAAAAATCCAGTGGTACCTGGCGGCGAAAATTGTTAGTTGCCAAACTAAAAACATTGAGTTTCCCAACCTCAGTAGAATGAAATTTACATATACCTAACTTAATTCGAATTTAAGAGAGAAGCTTCTTTCCTGTTTCGCTACTCACATCACCACACGTAATCCAATCAGTGTTTACAACATAATGAATGAAGTTACGACCAGATATATTGTTTTTTTTTCAAAGGCAGATTACAAAGGTGTTTAATTAACTGTGAACAAGCTTTGATTTTTTAAGTAATAACTTTGAAACTTTCAAATTTCGCAATGATAAGTCACAAAGTAATGAAAAACATAATGTAAGTCTTGGTTAAATTGAAAAATAACTACCAATCTTATAACAGCAATAAAATAACCACATTTTTACGAAATAAATGCATCTTGTTCACATTTCCAAGCGTAGTGATTAATTTAAAAGCAGCTGTTTAGCCACAAAATGCATCTAAATCGCTGTCTTTAAATTACAGTTTCTTCGTTTTTTCGTTTCTGGCGGGGAAAAGCTCAGAAAAAGGAGGAATTGTAGACTTCCTTATTATTTGAAACTGCAGGCAAATTTTTACGTTAAATTTTTATAGCGTAATTTTAGAGTTATTAATATTATTGTGGCGTTTTATTTGTTCAGATTTATCACTAAGAAAAAATACTCTGGTGATTTACTAGAATTCCTATTTACTTTAAACTAGTAAAAAAATAATAATGAATATGAATAAATCATTTTCTGAATCACGGGGCTGCCACATGTCATAGTAGACTAAGCACAATTTCTGTAACATAGATTTTCTCTTTACAAGAATATTTCGGCTGGAATAGGAAAAAGCTGTTCACGGAGACACAAATTTGAGTGTAAGCCACGATGCATATTTCCAGTTTAGTCATGGTATCAGAGTTAAGGAGAAACATTTTATAACATCAACCTTCAAGTGATACAATAAAATAATATTTACAGTAAGTATTTTGAAATTGCTGAATTTCTTTACCGACTCTCTGCTAAATGATGGAGCTTATAGGTTTGGTGAGAAATTCCTATGATAACTCGTTAAAAAGTAGGTCATCTGTAACTATTATGGCTGCGAAATAAAAAATATTGAAGTTTCCTTAAAAGACTGCGTGCAAGCATGCACAGTCGCTTGTATGGATGGTTCTGTGGAAGATTGGGCCGAATAAAGGCGTTTACGTGGATGTTTTCGTAATTGATCGTGTGAAATTTTCGATGGGAGGCTTCCTACAAGGTCGAAATTTTTAGCTACTCAGAAAGAGCGTGGCGGAGTGTTGCATTGACGATAGTTGTAATTTTATTTTGTTTTGAGAAACAGCGATAGTACCCTCAAACGAAAATAAATAGTAGGTAGAAAAAACCGCAAAAATGTTAACTGCTGCTGTAACAGAATGAGGTGAAAATTAATGGCAAACATTTGTGTGTATTTAAAACCAAAAATTTCCTGCTACCACAATAAAACAATTAGGTCCCGCGCGTTAAATGAAATTGCAAAAGTCATCGGCGAAGACCGTTCCTGAATGACAGCTGCACAAGTAAAACGATAACAAATGCACTCGCCTTTACTTGTGCGACGGGCAAGTATCGTGTGACATAGAAAACTCCATACCTGCTCGCACGCGGGCTCGGGTAGCAGGTCTCGCAGAAGCTTCACCCCGAGCTTGCACGGAACGTTGCGTCGTGACGCAGGCTTCCGTGCTTTGAGGGGATACGAGGAGGGAATGACGGAACTTGCACCTGATGGGAAACTGAACAGAGCGCGGACTTTCAAAGTTCTGTAACCGGGGAACAGCGCGCCAGCGAAAACCAGCACAGTCCTGCCGACCGACGTGCGGAGGTAGAATCGCCTAACAGCAGTGCAGGAAATTAGCTTCATCGGGTACGTTGGCTACGCCCGCGAAGTTTTGAAGGCAAGCTTCCTCCGTGCACAAAAGGATCCGCCCCCCCCTTTTTTATTCACAGGTACTCTCAGGGAATTATAACAATAGAACACACCAGATTAATCCGCGGTTATCCAAATCCAGAAATTACAAAAAAAAAAAAAAAAAAAAAAAAAAAGGGNNGAAGTTTTGCACTTTTCCTACATGTTCGTTTATTCCAATCGAGCGAGGCGACACATTAGCAAACCACTGGACTCGCCTCTGCGAGTTCCGCGTTCGATTCCCTGGTCCGGCCAACGTGATTTCTGTTTTCCCGGGTTTTCCCGAATCCACTCCAGGTTGAACGCTCGGATGGTTCCGTGCTACAAACCCTGGCCCGTTCCTTCCCCGTTCCCGCCTCTCTGAGAAACTTGCTCCGTATCTAATGACCTCGCTCTCGACGAGACGTTAAGCCCCCACCTGTCACCCACGATGCTTATGTTCTTCTGGAATGCTAAATAGGACAGCCCGTGATGAATCAAAACTTCGTACTTTATGCAATAAAGAGGAGTGTTGAGGTTGATTTAATGCCCGGGCCAGCTTGAAACAATGTACCTCTTCAAGGACTGCGCGTGCATAATACGGGGGATAAGCAGTTTACACCTTGATTTATGGCAATGTCACAACAACCGGAAAGAGGATGAGGAGAAAGGGGGGGGGGGAGTAAGATGTACATTGAACCTTCCTAAATTTAGTAGAGGGCGCCAAAATGAGAGTAAAATGGCAGACAAACTGATACTTACATATCTTCGCTACAGGCTTATAGATCTTCTCCAACTTTTATGAATTCAAGTGATTTAAATTTTTATTAAGATAAGCAAATGTGCTATAAAAAAGGCAACTAAAGGATTGTTCCCAAACCTCGCTCCAAAGGACTGTCCCCTACTCTTCCTCCCAAGGGGGTGCCTAAATGATTGTCCCCTACCCTTCCTTCCTCCTAAGGGAGGCGCCTAAAGGATTGCCCTCTATCCTTCCTCCTAAGTGGGGTTCCTAAAGGCTTGTCGCCCACCCATTCTGCTATCGGGGGGGGGGGCACCTAAAGGATTGCCCCCCTTCCCTTCCTCTTAAAGGGGCACCTAAAGGATTGTTCTCTCTCTCTCTCCTAAGGGAGACGCCTAAAGTCTTGTCCCCTACCCTTCCTTCTAACGGGGGAGCCAAAAGGTTTGCTTCGTCGTAAGTTGGGAACGTTGTTTCGGCACTGATTTGTGGGTTGTAAAACGGAAAGTGCGGAAAGAAAATGATCTCCCACGTGTTTCTAATCCTTTATAAGTTGGTTACAAGATAAAGAGTGGAAACCGATAAGCAACGGGCATGCCAACTATAATTCGGTTGATAACTTATTTCACCAGTTATTAGTATAAAATATTGTACGTAAGTAGTGGTCATTTGCTTGTTTTGAGAATTTATTTTTCTGTTTGATTTACCACATAAATGTTGTTGATCATTAAGCCACAATCCTCCAAAAGGTTAAGTGAATTATAGTCCGATGTAAATAATAATAACAGTCGATATTTAATATGTGTGTGTGCAGGACAAATACTCTTTATAACATTTGTTAAAATCGGCCCAACTTGCACACATTGTACGTAACATCATTTCAAGAAAATAAATAAAGCATAGTTAAGTGCGAAAATCATTATTTTAGTGTTTTGGATTATATAAAAAAATAGAAACTAATACGAAGGAAGTGAACAATTTATATTTAAAAAAAATGCTGGCGACCTTCTCTCAGGATCTATTTTCTGTAGTCTAGACTATTGCGATGTCACAAAGCGAAATTGCCAGTGTTCTCATTAAAACGCTCCGCAGGAGGTAGACTGGTCTCTGAAGGGAGCGAGTAAAGGCAGAAGCTTGGAAAATCCTACTTAGCGTGTGTGTGTGAGAGAGAAATAGGGAGAGAGAGAGGAGAGAGAGAGAGAGAGAAAGTGGGAGGGAGAGAGAGCTATCGTTCTCTCTGGCGGTGCAGACTAGTTTCAACAACGAACTGCGGTAGGACGCTAGATATGGCTCATTCTTTATGCTTACCATGCTAACTAGAAACAATCGTAGAATAAATACGAGATATGGACGCAGAAATAATTCATTACTTCATATTTGTACGAAATACTGTTAAACTCTTCGCACAAAACATTTTAGACCGTATACATTTTTTTTTCATAATGGAACGGTGTTTTTGGGATGTACAAATAACAAAAAAATGAAATCACCTCAATAAGATAAGTTATACTAAAGTAAAATATCATGAGCTACTTAAAAAAAAAATATACAAAATCACGATATGAAAAGATTTTGCACTTTTGAAAATTTTTTTAAAACAAGGACCTTTTTTTGCATGTATTTGATATGTAAGCAATCCATGTTTCGTTAATTTTATCTGTACACCCAAAAAACACTAAAATTGTGATTGCGTCATGCTGTAATGAAAAAACTATGCGATATAATTTTTTTATGTGAGGAAACAGTACTTACAAGGAAGTCTACAAGTTGAACAGTTATTTCGTGCAAATACAAAATAAACGCAATTTTTTGACGAACGGCACCCTTATCAACTCACATATTTGGCACAATTGCGGGTGAAGCGAGATTAAAAAGGAGCAGCGATGGAATGCAACTGCGGGGTAATGGGAGCACCCAGAGAAAAAACTTCCGGCAAACGGCAAAGTCCGGAACGTTTACTATAGGCTGTTTACAGTAAACGGAGCACTTTTGAAAGCCCTGCTTAAGATCTAATTGTATCCTTCCGCCATATGTAAAATTAACATTGCCATGGGCCTCATCACTTTATTCATGCGCCCATCAAGTAAAACTGTGAAATTATTAGAAAAGTAAACATTTTACAAATCTGCTCATTTTTACACATTTACGCATTGAAAAAAAAACAGGAAGCGAAAGAAATAATTTACGTTATCAAAAATGTTTGCCTACTACTTTTTATTCGACGTTAAGATATGGAACGACTTTCCCTCCATCGTTAGCAACTTTACTGAGCGCATCTTACATAGTGCACCCATAAGATATAAATGCAGGTAGAAACAGTTGTTTTTTTTTTCTAAGGTTGATTTCAAAAATTGCTCACATTATCGCGAACAAACTTTACCTACGAAAATCGGGCATGACGTCACTTGGAATGGAGTGGAGTGGAGAGATTTGGGCGGGTCTTGACGCCGAGGTCTTGAGAGCCGATGAGGGTGAAGTCAGGCGAG
>NQII01010499.1:7967-30819 GCA_002778355.1 Clitarchus hookeri
AACATGGGAATAAATCCGGACGGTCATGGCGGTACCCACCTTTTCAGAGGCACCCCGCGTTTCCCTGCTCGTGGGCCTGGCTGTGGCTGTCAGACATTGGAAAACCCATAAGTGCCATGGAAAATAAGAGGTAGCATGGGATGATCTGTTGGGCCCATCCAGAGGTATCCTCTGGATATACGGATCAGATGAGGTTGGACTCGTGCTGGCAGTGCTTGACTCCGCATGCTCGAGAAGGCTCGGAGAGATTCCCTTTCTTGCTGAAGAGCTGGACGTGAACAGGGCATGTTCCGGGGGCGTCCCCGAGATGACGTCAGGGGCGTGGGTAGATCTCCGGCCAGACCACACGCTTGGTAACTGAGTGCTAGGATCTCAGGCCTTGTGGTAGGACATGCTCGGTGTGATCTGTTATATCAGATCGGGGCTATGTTCGGTGCGGCCTGATGAACAGGTCGGAGCTACGGGTTTGATCAATTATGGTAAGCGCTGGTCATGTCTGCGTTGAGAGGGCGTGATCCCTCTTCCCCACCTACTGGGAGGCCGGGGAGTGGCAGGGCCGAATGGCTAAGAGCGCCCCGTTAACAAATAAAAGCACAGCTTCGGCCGTGTTCATTGTATGTCCTAATGGACACGTCCGTCGTACATCCCACATTGTTTCCTGCATTTTTTTCACACAGTGTTGCTTGTCTGTTAACACTGACCATTCTGCGCACACATCGTTGGTCTCGGTCATTAAGTGCAGGCGGTCGGCCACTGTGTTGCCCATGGTGGGAGGTTATTCCTGAAATTAGGTATTCTCGGCACACTCTTGACACTGTGGATCTCGGATTGTTGAATTCCGTAACCATTTCCGAAATGGAATGTCCCATACGTCTAGCTCCAAATACCATTCCGCGTTCAAAGTCTGTTAATTCCCGTCGTGCGGCCATAATCACGTAAGAAACCTTTTCACATGAATCACTTGACTACAAATGAAAGCCCAAACAATGCACTGGCCATTTATACATTTTGTATGCGATACGACTGCCATCTGTATATTTGCATATTGCTATCCCATGATTTTTGCCACCTCTGTGTATGAGGGTGAAGTCACGGTAGGATACATGCGGGTACTTTTCAAACGACCCGGCCATTCATCGCAGCTAGAATCTTGTAACGGCCTAGATCACTGGGTGTGTCGTGCCAATGATAATAGTTTTCTCTCGGTTCCATGTAATGTAATATCATGTGCAGTGTGTCTCCTAAGAACCGAAATGAAGCTGCCTTGCTCACTCAGTGCTATGTTAACGCAAGCTGGTGAAGAGTATATACGCAAGGTTATGTTTACTCGTACAATTGCGTATTAACTTTGCGATTCTAACTCTGACAGTGTAATTACCTGCTGGACCGAGAGTTGTACAGGCGACCGTCATACTACCTGCATGAACAGAGATAAAATTATGTGAATTTCAATGTTTTCGCCGTTAACATGCGAGGCATACCTGGCTACAATATATGAAGAGCGACAAGATGAGCTGTAGTAGTCATCAAATGTTTCGTTAAGAAGAGAACTATCGACATGTGTAATATGTTTAACATACATGACTGTGTGGCATTTCTACCGAAAGGTGTGAACATCTACGAGAAATACTTTACCGGATGTAGAAGAGTAGTGTTTACACCAAAGCTTGAACACGAGCGAGTACAAATATGTGACTCTGAAAACAATTTTTGAGGTTATCAGGACACTTGTGATAACTTTTATTATGAAATTATACCCTGCTACAAGTCCGACCAGTGTGCAGTGTACAATCTCCGACCCAGGAGTGAGCTACCAGAAAATGGTCGTATTCTCGCAGTACATACCGACTGTGAAGACATTACAGGACTCCGCACTGAGAACAAGAAGGTGAACTTTACCTTGCGAGAAGTTGACACTGGATAAACCTACCACTGGACCGAAGAATGTACAGGCCACGTACATACGAGCATGCTAGAAGAATGTGGCAGCACATACATTCTACCCTGCACTGCTAAGGTATGTTGTGTCTTCAATTGAACTATATATAAGTGAAGGTAAATAAACAGTTACAACATCATGAGTGTTGAAGCAGACAGCAGCACGACGGTCGAGGGCGAAATGACATGTCACAGCAAGTGAAAGGTTGTCAGGTTATGTAATATATTTTTTCATGTATTCGGCTGTTATTGTTAAGAAAAAGACTGAGGTAATGTCGTCGTAGAGTATGCACACTATATAAACTACGTGTACCTTACCAGTCGGCACCAGTCAGCTCAAGATGAACGTACCATTTCGCCCAGAGACAGCCTACAGCAGTGTAATGCCTGGTAACAACAGCATAATCTATGTCTCTGATGACGAGACCGCTGACGAACTAAGAACATACAGCAAACAGTGTGATGGTATAGCACATTGGCTGCTTGTCTACAACCCTACATCGTACGAGCGATGTCAGCAGATGGTGGAATGTTATATTCTGGGGAGGTGTGTCGTTAACCATATTCGAACAGACACATCCCTGCCATGTGTTTCGGACGAGGTTATAACTCACGCTTAATTGCATGATGCAATAAGAGTTCACCTTCTTCAAGACCCTTTGGTGCTACCTGAACCTACAGTTCCTGCCAACTCTGCTGCTGCCGATTTCGCTGTGATTGGCATTAATAAGGAGGATGTCCAGCTGCCAGCTGTCAAACATAAGAAGTCTGCTGCTGTCAAATCTGTGCCAGCTGTCAAGTCCGTGGTGGTAAAAGCTCTTCCTCATCGCAAAACGTCATGTAAGAAGAAGAATATGCTGGTCACCGCCTGTCTGAATTGAGGCAATTCATCGCTTCAGGATGTATGTAAATTAACAGTTGCCGATAGAAAGACATTAATCAGCAACTTCTCGCTACTCTGCTTGCGAACGTGTAGTAAAAAAATTGTATGTAATTAAAAAAAATATTTCTTGTTAACAAAAAATTTTACATGTGAATGTATCAAATATACAATTTTGTTTTATTTAATATATATTAGTTGTTAGAAATGGTAGGTTTAAACACAGCATCTTGGCAGGATGCCGGAGTGCAACTGCCAATGACCTCCTGCTCTTGCATTCAGCCAGTTGCAGCCATTTTGGCATTCAGAGGCGGCCATGTTGGCAGCCAGTACAGAAACCACCTGCATTCCATAGCATCCATTTGGTTTTCAAAAAATTATTTAAAAAATTATTAAACTTTTTTTCAGTTCTCGGCAGCAATATTGGATGGTTCCACCCACCCTCACCTCCATTCGTCGTGACTCCTCTCCCTTCGGCGACTGCTCCGCCGAGCCCGCCAGGGAACCCCCTATGTAGAGTTGGGCTGCAGCCATGTTTGCACAACCACCCCTCCCTCCCTTCCTCCCAGCAACCCACCATCCCTCTAGCCATTAAGTCGCCCAAAACTGCGCACATTAAAGTTTTTTTAAAAAAGTTCTTGATTAACAGCATAATTATTATTCATATGTTAAATGAATTGAAAGTATCAATATCTCCGAAATAATATGTGTATAGCATGTAAGTATTCATTGCCAACTTGTAAGTATTCATATATAAAACTTGTAAGTATTCATGGGTTGGTTGGTGCCAAATTGTAAGTATTCATATATATATATATCATGTAAGTATTCATGGGTTGGTTGGTGACAGTGTATAACTTGTAAGTATTCATGGGTTGGTTGGTGACAGTGTATAACTTGTAAGTATTCATGGGTTGGTTGGTGCCAGTGTATAACTTGTAAGTATTCATGGGTTGGTTGGTGCCAGTGTATAACTTGTAAGTATTCATATATTCCACTACAATCTGATTTTTTATCTTGCTAAAGTCACCATAATGGTGTACAAACAAAACGATATTATACTTGGATTAATTTTCTAAGTATCACAAGTTATCTTCACTTACCAGTTGCTGCTGCTACTACCATCTGCATGACATAACCATGCAAACGGACCCCGGACTTAGAACCAGCAGTACACTATTCCCTACAACACTATCAATACATATATATAAATATTGGTAATGCTGTAGATATTGCGAACAGGTGGGTTGCATAGCAGCAAGGGGGAAAACAATGAAGCGATCGCTTCGTCAACGGGAAACAGAAAAATACAGACGGGACACTACAGTATGAAACCAACGACACGGGTGTGATTCCAACACACACAGTGCGATGGAGGGTACAGGGAACAGTCAAATACACTAATATGACTATTACAGTAGTAGGGGTGGAAACCATACCCATGACAAAGTAGAATGCTATAATATAGCACATATGCTTGACAAGCGCTAGCCGACGGTGACTCTACCCATGAATACAGGGGGTAATTTAAACATACAAAAGAAAGATACACAGTAGTGGGGATATGCACTGAAAACGTACAGCTATTAGCATGTGTGGAAAAAATGGGAACATGTGAACGGTATACCTGGAAAGACTACTACTTGCGTGTGCTCCAATATAACTCAGTAAAAAAGACATGTACAGAACGTGCTGGTAACATGCCTAGCAAGATGTACCCTCCAGCATGCTACCACTCAGTATACNGTATCAATATCTCCGAAATAATATGTGTATAGCATGTAAGTATTCATTGCCAACTTGTAAGTATTCATATATAAATCTTGTAAGTATTCATGGGTTTGTTGGTGCGAACTTGTAAGTATTCATATATATATATATCATGCAAGTATTCATGGGTTGGTTGGTGACAGTGTATAACTTGTAAGTATTCATGGGTTGGTTGGTGCCAGTGTATAATTTGTAAGTATTCATGGGTTGGTTGGTGCCAGTGTATAACTTGTAAGTATTAATATATTCCACTACAATCTGATTTTTTATCTTGCTAAAGTCACCATAATGGTGTACAAACAAAACGATATTATACTCGGATTTATTTTCTAAGTATCACAAGTTACCTTCACTTACCAGTTGCTGCTGCTACTACCATCTGCATGACATAACCATGCAGACGGACCCCGGACTTAGAACCAGCAGTACACTATTGCTACAACACTATCAATACATATATATAAATATTGGTAATGCTGTAGATATAGCGAACAGGTGGGTTGCATAGCAGCAAGGGAGAAAACAATGAAGCGATCGCTTCGTCAACGGGAAACAGAAAAATACAGACGGGACACTACAGTATGAAACCAACGACACAGGTGTGATGCCAACACACACAGTGCGATGGAGGGTACGGAGAACAGTCAAATGAACACTAATATGACTATTACAGTAGTAGGGGTGGAAACCATACCATGACAAAGTAGAATGCTATAATATAGCACATATGCTTGACAAGCGCTAGCCGACGGTGACTCTACACATTAATACAGGGGGTAATTTAAACATACAAAAGAAAGATACACAGTAGCGGGGATATGCACTGAAAACGTACAGTTATTAGCATGTGTGGAAAAAATGGGAACATGTGAATGGTATACCTGGAAAGACTACTACTTGCGTGTGCTCCAATATAACTCAGCAAAAAAGACATGTACAGAACGTGCTGGTAACATGCCTAGCAAGATGTACCCTCCAGCATGCTACCACTAAGTATACCTGGCAAGTCGTAGATTGCAACGCTTGCATGAGCTACAGTACACTGAATCAGACTGCATGGGCCAATATTTGTATACCTGACAAGCCCTCCAGTCTTGCATGCGCTCCGGTGTACTGCAGGAATAAAAAACCGACAATCTACCTGACAATGTTAGGAGCTTGCCTCTTGAGCGAGCTACAGTACACTACCAGCCATCATATTGTAGAATGACTCTATAGCAGGTAACCACAGCTCGGTGAGCTTCTCCCATGAACTAACATAATCGTAGGGGAAGACGCCTTTCCAGGTTTACAGCTCTAGCTCGTGCTCTACCGTGAAGAAACGAGACGTGTGGAATTCACCGGGCAGCAGGTTCTTAGCGAGTGTTGCCAGGCTGGCAGACATGAACCTATTGGCATCAATGAACTGTATAGTGAACCTGTCGCCCAAAATCTTACTGAAGGTGATGAGTTTTTCTTCGGTATGCGGAATAATAAATATGTCCTGGGTATCATATACTAGCTGCTTAATTAAGAAATTGGCACCATAAGTTAAGTTATGGAAGAGCATCTGCAGTCTCTGGGGGCGGAGACGAAGCTTGTTGCAGTTATTACATGGCGCCCTAATAAAACTGCCAGTAAAATGATCATGGTCATGCATGTTTTGGTTGTCATTGGTGAACATGCCAGAACAGTGGCAGCAGGTAGTGGCTAAAGAATAGCCAGCCTGTTCCTCATGCGTTAGTGGGCGCATAGGTTCAGACTGGCTATATATGTATTTAACCAGGTGTCCTATCGTAACCACCTCTTCCATAAGGTGTTTCGACGCACCTTCTCCTGTGTAAACAGTTACACGTGGGGGTAGGCTGGTTATNTAACCACCTCTTCCATAAGGTGTTTCGACGCACCTTCTCCTGTGTAAACAGTTACACGTGGGGGTAGGCTGGTTATCTTATAGGCGGGTAATAATTGAATTATCAACCTTAACATATAAGCCATATGAATATGGCTCATGTTTTTGGTACCTGTATGTGTAGGACATGTCCGGGTTCAGCTGACAGGTTTGTACAGGCACAAGGATGGTCTCGAAGCCTGCATATACTACAGTAGGTACCTTGTTGCTGTTCTTGTAATTTTTTAACTTGTGCACAGGCGGCCTGCCGTACCTGTCCGGCTGTGGCATGTCGGCACAAACAGCAGTATGGTTATTGTAATACCTCCTTTGCACAGCCAGAGTTTCGGCATCTGTCAACCCCATCACCCATGGTCGATTATCATAAGTTTTAAAAAATTGATTACAGATATCAACAACATGTTCGTGACCAGTCATATGGGAGCATACCTGTCGCGAGAAATTCGAGACGTAGTAATATTGCGAGTTCTGGTCCTCTGCTGTGGTGAGAAGCAGCAAATCAAAGTGTTGGGACAGTTCTACATCCGTCACCCATATTTGCACTATTTTCGTATTCTCATTATTGAGTGCATATATGTTAATGGTGACCCCAGGATTGGCTTTCTCAAAAGTCGGTATTTGACGTAGAGGTGTGGGGAAATCTACAGTTGAAAAATCAAAGCTTGTTTCCAGCATAGTGTAACATTTGTTGACACCTTGTGGATTCCACCCCTCTACAAAATGTGCCAGTATAGCCCATTTAAAACACTGTTGGTCGTGGATGTTGTGCGGGTTGATAATTGCTCATTTCTCAGCGCTTGTTTATAGGTAACTGGNTTTGTTGACACCTTGTGGATTCCACCCCTCTACAAAATGTGCCAGTATAGCCCATTTAAAACACTGTTGGTCGTGAATGTTGTGCGGGTTGATAATTGCTCATTTCTCAGCGCTTGTTTATAGGTAACTGGACTCGTTTCATGGCAGTGAGAGTCCAGCTGCTACCCTCCCCCATATAGTCAGTCTCCTCAATGCAAATCTTTGCAATGGCAGCAGACACAGCCACCTCTATGTAGGTATGTAGGCTACGTTAAAGAGAGGCACGTTTTTCGTCTTAAATGCACAACGATCCTCTTTGTTCTCGTGTGGTTCTGGTTTCCCATATACACACTCTAGAAATATATTAAACTTGACTGTCCCCNACGATCCTCTTTGTTCTCGTGTGGTTCTGGTTTCCCATATACACACTCTAGAAATATATTAAACTTGACTGTCCCCTGCATCTCGAGTTCCTGCTGTAATTAGCCAATGATATTAGGTTTCATTGCCTCGAGGTAGTCGCAAATGTCAAAGGCTACACTCGAATTATTCTCAGAGATGTATGTTTTCATTATAACTCTAAATGCACTTTCAACCTCCACGAAACCATATGAGTTGCTCGCAAGAGCAGGAACATTATGGGTCGGCTGCGGTCTTGTAACTCGTGCCCGCTTCGCCAGCCGGGAGGTTGACGTGGCAGCACCAGTACACTTTGCGACATGCGCACGAAGCCTATTGGTCCTGGTGAACTGCCAGCCGCAAGTCCCACATGCCCTTGATGGAGCACCAGGGTTCGCCCAACAAGTAAGTTCATGACGCTGGGCATCACAAGATCGTATAAAGCCCTCATTACAGAGCGTACAGTTGGGCAAAATAGCCTGTCTGATCAGTCCTGTACATGTATCTCTATGTTCGTCAAGCTTGTCTAGTCGGCTGAAGAGACGACCGCACCTATTGCAAAGATGTGAGGCAGGCTGTCAGAATGGATTGAGGGAGCAATACGCTCGTGACGTAATCCACCCTGGCGGACTGTAAACACTCGTTCGCAAAAACCACACTGTAGTGCTGGTCGCATATAATGGAGGCAGAAGGGGGGTTAAGCAACCCAGCAGTGGATGGAAACAACAATGGTGAACTAGGTGATGTTGGCGAATTAGGCGTTGATTCCATTATAGTAGTATATATATCCGTGGCACGTGGCAGGCAGCCCGAACCAGGTGGTATCCTACGAGAAACAGAAAAAAAGGGGGATAGCTCGCAAAAATATGGGCATATAATTTAATACAATGTTATATCTAATAATTTAAGACAGCTTTCAGCGAGGCTCGAACTGAATGTAAACAGAGCTGCAAGGTATGGTGAGAGAGACTATATGATATATTGAATGTGCTTGACCTACTCGTTAAAAAACGACACAAAGTTATATAAGCAGCACACAAGTAAAGACAAGCCTCTCAATTAACAAGTGCTGGTTTGACACACGGAATTTACTACTTATATCCTCAGTCCCAGAAAAGCCCTAGACGAAACATAATGCTGGTTTGACACACGGCATTTAGTACTTATATCCGCAGTCCTAGAAAAGCCCTAGGTGAAATTAAATAATGTACTAGCCGCAGGAGATGCCTTCACATATGTTAATACCCACCAGCAGCCGAAACACACACACTTACCTCTAAAGAGGCGAGAAGTTGCATTGAGTATCTGCCCCAATACTCTCTCCCACAGGTGTACACACAATACACAACACTCTGCAGGTTTTACAGTTGAAATCGTGTGGACTCTATTTGAGCAGCGAGACCCGCATAGCACAGACTACCAGGCACGATTGGGTGTGTAGGGCAGTGGGAGGGGGTATTTATACTCGTTCTCAAACAAGGGTGATTTCATAGTACTGAGTGAACAAGGTTGCTTCATTCCAGGTCTCAGGTGATATGCGGCACATGACATTACATTACACAGTACTGAGAGAAAACTAACCTCATTGACACGGAATGCCCAGTGTTCAAGACCATTACATGATTCTACCTGCTGCCTATCGCATCGATTTTCTGTACTTCATCGGTTAATTTGCTAGTCTGACCGTCCAACTTGGTAGACAGTGCATTTGTGTTGGCGAAAATATGGCCCTCAATGGCTACTAAATTAGATTCAATTTTTGGATTGCTTTCAGACTTGAGGTAAGTGTTTAGCAACACTGTGAGGCCCACTAGAACTCTGACACCGACCTGCTCTCCCATATTAGCGATTTTATTCTCCACAGCAGATATCCTACCTCCTAACTCGCTTAGTTTCAACGGGTCTTCGGATATTTTGTGTAGCTGGGCCTCCATTTTGGTAGACAGTATGTTCGTGTTACCAGGCAGCCTGCCTTCCACTGCTTCGAGTGTGTCTCCGCTAGTAATGTCTGTGAGGTGAGATACATTTTCAATTAATGATCCGAGATGGACATCCATGTTCGCGATCAATATATTAGTATCGTAAAGTCTGTTTTACACCGTAGAGAGTTTCCCGCCCAACACAGACAATTTCTTAACTTCGCCTGACAATGTGCCTAATTCGCGCGACATACCTGTGTGTACTCTGATAGCTATTTGCTCTCCCATAGTGCCCAGAGCTGTCTCTACAGCATTAATTCGAGTCATGCCTGTCAATAATGTGTGTAGATGCGTCTCAATACTTGTTTGCAGTGCTAACACCAGTCGCAGCGCATCATATGTAACACATCGCACAAAGGATACGTTAACGGCATCCGCATCATGCCTGGGAATGCCCAGGTTCTTAGCCTGCTTCCCACCAAAACTGCAATTCCCGTCTTTGGTGGAAATTATGCTGCTTTCCGGCGCACGTTTCAGGCCGCTATGCCGAAATTTGGATACAGAGTAACTAATACTTCACTGATGGTTAATAATAAACTGATCAAATGCTTTGTGGTACCGCCCTTTATAAATTGGAAAATATTTTGCTATCGCTAGGAAACTGTAAGCGTCACTCCAGCAATGCGTACACATTTCTTTAAATCTGTCAATTTCCATATCACTATTTACATGGTCCAAATATATGTGACGTAATTTCATGTCGTCCATACAAAATATGGCCAGGAAATTAGCATTGTCACATAAAAGCTACTTCGGCATATGCGAATATGTTTGTGAAAGATATACGACATCTACAGCCATATGCTGCCCCATACTGAAATATCGCTGGATATTTGTTTGTTTTTCGCATGCTACATCGTCGAAAATAAACACAGAATTCGGTAATGCCTCGTCTGGCTGTATAACTGATTCATTTTCGCTGAAGAGGCAATATCGCAGTCCAGCAACGCCTTGGAGTATCTTTGCTAGGCATAAATAATTTGGCTGGTGGAGTGATTTCGAATAAAGGTACACATGCTCGATACTAATACCGTTTTGTTCCTCTAAAAGACTAACAAATGCGCACATTTCCCCAGAATTGGAAAGACCACATATTATTGCTCTAACTGTTCCCGGCAATAATTTTCTGTGCCATGATTTAAATGTGCCAGTTTCCACTGCCTTGTCAATGTTACTAATATGTACTGATAGCCTGGTGTCCTGTGTGACAACTTCCATTATACTGCTACGCAAATCTGATAATCTACATTATTTATATGTTAAATTTTTTGGCGAAAGTAAGATGGCCCTGCGATGTAATGTACCGCTTTTATGAACATACAGCGATTGCTCGACCGTCCAAATTCGTTTTAATGTTTGACTGATTTTGTTGCACGTGCAAGTAGAAATGATGGGGTAATTTATATCAATCTGGCGTCCAGCGATTGGCTTTAATTCGTTTTTAACGCTTCCTGAGGGGTCGCATGATGCCCACCCGCACGATGGGCGCCCGCACCCGGTTTGTAGATTTTCTTAAATGCCATTTCTGCTCTGGCCCGCGCACACAAAGACTGTGCCATTGGAGCACAGATACAAGTCCAGGCTTTGTGGCGGGGTGGAGAGAAAGTTGAATTGATGGGGATGCCATTTATATCAATCTGTCGTCCAGCGATGACTCAGCCAGCATAATTCGTTTTTAACAATGTCTGACTGTCTTTGTGATGGACTTGCACGACCCTCGGTTTGTAACCCAATATTTTCTTAAAAGCCTCTGGCCCACACACACAAAGACTGTGCCATTGGAGCGCGGCGACCAGTACAGTGGTGTAATTTATATCAGTCTATCGCGCAGCGATGACTCAGCCGACATAATTCGTTTTTAACAGCATCTGACCACCTTCGTAGCGTGAGAAAGTACCTGATGGCTTCTCCCCTATAATTGCGCCCATATTACTTCCTATCATTTGTTACATTTTGTTCCCAGGGGGATTCCGGCATCATTTGTGTGTAGGTCGCAGGC
Organism: Clitarchus hookeri; assembly: GCA_002778355.1. Classification (NCBI taxonomy): domain Eukaryota; kingdom Metazoa; phylum Arthropoda; class Insecta; order Phasmatodea; family Phasmatidae; genus Clitarchus; species Clitarchus hookeri. Next base: position 19,619 of record NQII01010499.1, read on the forward strand.
TAATATATATAAGCTACTCGCATTGGCTAGAATTCAGTTTGCGTTCTCGGGAAGACGCTATTCGAACTGTGACTGTTGGAGACTATTTCTTATGTCATGTTATGTCTGCCGACGACGTAATGTCTGACGTCGAGGTGATCATTACTAGTATTGATATTCCACCACCAGCATCTCTGGCTACTAAACATGCGCGTTCGCCTTTCCCTGTGAAGACTGCCAAGAAAATTGCAATTAAGAACACTGTTCTTTTGCAGTTTTTCAGAATTATTTATCCTAGATGTGCAGTAACAGGTATTGGCCTGCAGNTGAAGACTGCCAAGAAAATTGCAATTAAGAACACTGTTCTTTTGCAGTTTTTCAGAATTATTTATCCTAGATGTGCAGTAACAGGTATTGGCCTGCAGAAGTGCCTAGACCTACTGACGACACGCCTTCACACAACAGCGATAGCAGTGCGAGAAGACCTTACAAGCATAATTTCTCTTCTACATAAGTCTATTATGCAATCATCAAACAATATGATGTGGGGGAATTTGATGACGGCCTTGGAGTTACTAAATTCGTTCGCAATATTACACCTTAATTCTACTAAAGAGCGGTTGGTCAGCTACTTCGACGAATGTGTCGACGCCAAAGCTGTTCGCCTGGATTAAGCGACTACTCTAATCAACGACGACGCCGTAGCAAGCGTAGCTGCCACCGTCGCCACAGAGATGCTGCTACAATACTACGACTCATGCGCCAACGCCAAGAACTCCACTACAGCGAATGGGTCCTCATCCGCCGTCGATCATGTGAGTTGTTCAACATATGATTTCAAACAGGCATTTCCAAACTCACTCAATGAAGCAAGCAGCACGTCTGGCAATATTACAGATAATGCTTCGTTCATTTCTTTACGGAGCGGCGGTCGCCTATACAAATGTACGTGACCACCATACGTAACTCAGCCGTCTATGCTGCAACTGAAATTGTTTCCCACTGCCAAGATTCTTTCAACACCCAGCAGGGACATTTGGAAGCACCAACAACAAGGCGTGCAAGTGTTTGTCAATACGGACCACCTGAAGACTGCGATCGACATACACCTAGCCCGGCTCCTGCACAAAGTTGTCGAAATGGTGAATTTGAAAAGAAAGGCCGGTGTGATGCATGACGAGGCTCGTTAGAAAATTGTGTGTTCATTCTATGTCAATTTTTTTACTGCTGTTGTTAATGAAATGTTACTCGTGACAACGTTCGTTAGAAAATTGTGTTCATTCTGTCAAGTTTTTTACTGCTGAAATGTGCTTGTAAGTTCGTTTCAAGTATTTATGTGTGAAGTTTATTAACCTTCAATTTATTTAATATTCACTTTCGTATGTATGGCAGATATTAAATCGGCATGATTAATTTTCTGTGTCAAGTTTTTACTGCTCATATGTGATTGTAATTTCGATTCAAGTATTTATGTGTCAAGTTTATTAACGATACATTTTTTTTAAATATTCACTTTCGTATGTATGGCAGATATTAAATCAGCATAAAATGTATGTGTTTAATAACGTATAATTTCTAGTGACATAAAATGTATGAGTTTCATATCATATAATTTCTAGTGAAATGTAGCTGTATCATGTGTTCCAAAAAACTGCATTTAGATCATATTGCTTACTGCGAAATAAAATGTGTGTATGTATTGAGTTTAATAAAAGACATAAATAAACCTATGTCATATTTTTTATTTATTTGTTTTAAAAAAATCCGTTTTTTCTTAAATACTTATTTACTGTGCTTGTTGAGTTCAATTGAATACCTTGCCTGAGATAATCGCAAGTGTTTAATTTGGAATATTCATCATGAATGCCTAAGAAAATATGGATCTTACGGTGGATGGGAGGGAAACTAACACTTTTACATGAATACTTACAAGTTATACACCAACGAACACATATATTACACAACATATCCATTACATTAAAGAATCCATTTTTTTCAAATACTTATTGGGAAAAAAATTGTGTTTAATTCATTTATTTAACTCATGCAAGTGTTTTAACCTCTGTGATACTGCATCGCCAATGGTATGATTGTGGCGTCCCTCGCAGCCTCAACAGAGGGAGGGTGGTGGTGCCGACATGGATGCAGCACAACTCTAGGAGGGGGGAAGGGGGTTCCCTGGCGGGCTCGGCGGAGCGGTCACCGAAGGGAGAGGGGTCATGACGAAGGGAGGTGAGGGTGGGTGGCACGATCCAATATGGCTGCCGAGAATTAAATAAAAAAATTGTTTAAATAATTTTTTTTAAACAATTCTGTACTGGCTGCTAACATGGCCACCAACATGGCCGCTGCTGAATGCCAAAATGGCTGCCACTGGCAGAATGCAAGAGCAGGAGGTCAGGGATGGTGGCAACCCAGCACCCTGTCACTAATCTATGTTTAAACCTACCATTTCTAACTACTTATATTGGTTTTTTTTCTCATTAGTTGAAAAAATAATATATTTGCTTGCGGTAAAGCGACTATCTTGATGTGAAACCAAAAAATGGGCATATAAATATTTTCTTGAATTGTATCAATTGCAGAAAGAAATATCTTATGAGAGAGAGAGTATACAGGATGATTCTAAAATCATGGGACAAAAATTGAGGGGTGGTAGAGCTCACAAAAAAAAAAAACAATTATTGTATAGGAATATATGGGCGGAAGTGACGTGTTGAGGCACAAACACAAACACATAACACATTAATGGAAACATAAAATATTCATTAGCAGCATACTTAGCGAGTGATTCCGTACAGAAAATGTTAAAACAGTTGCTCGAAATGCATCCTCCAACAGTCACGCATGCTTGGCGACCTCTACACATGGCATGATTGGCTGACAATGGTGGTGTGCGTGAAATACCTGGCGTATTTTAATCTGTTCGCCAATCACTCCACCGATGCTACCAAGCTTGCATTACTGTCGGTGGTAGCAATTTTGAGTGATTATTATAAAAATTGCTGTAAAAAGGCATTTAGCGACGACATTGTAAATAAACAATGTGTTGCATTTCATGTGTTATTTTTGTGTTTGTGCCTCAAAGCGTCACACCTGCCCATATATTCCTATACAATAATTGTTTGTTTTAGTGAGCTCTACCACCCCTCAATGTTTGTCCCATGATTTTAGAATCACCCTGTTTGTGTGTATAATACTGTATGTGGTTGTTTATCAAAACAATGTATAATATATGTATGTTAATATATGTGTTCTGAAACTCTGTGTTCTTATTTCTGTTGAATAACAAGCACACATACATATACCAAACAAAACATGCTAGTATATTAAAAGCACATTACAGACACATTCTTTTGTGCTAGAATATATCTTTGTGAGATGGTAAAAATACTAACAGGTGTACCAGTTTAGTACTTTAATCTAAATATATTACACACACTTCTTTGGATGTTAACATTACGTGAATATTAAAAGAAAAAATGTTACTTTAATTACATTACAGTTTGGACAAATAACAATGATGGAGTACTCACAAGTACGCTTTAGTTGTTTATGTGTAAATTTGTTATAGTTGGTAAAATTCCATATATTAATTTTTGAATAGTAACTGGGGCTGGGGAAGAGAGATGCTTTGAATTTTAGCCAGGGACAGTATCTCATATAGCCATTCTGGACGGTGTTAGATAACACTTGTTGTTACCGTCCCTAATATCTCTCTATATTACTCATTTAGGGAAGGAGTATATATACCTCTCCTATATTTTTTAATGCTCAATCGTGTATGGACCTCTGAGTTCTTCGTTTCTTGCTACGTGTCCAGGGGTCCCTCACGTTTTCGGCTATAATACCTGCCATGCTCTGCGTGTTAGCTATACATGACCGGGAGTCAGTATCAGGCTGATATCAGCACCTGATACTATACATCTCTCCTCTTTAGAGGTAAGTGTGCTTCGTCTGTTGGTGAGTATTATAGGAGTTTGTATGTGTGGAGACGTCCAGTATTAAAGAAACATAGCCTAGTTCGTCCTCGGCTATAACTATTTAAAAAATTCCATTACATAATGTATGGGTGTTTACACACCTGCTTCCCAGCTGTCGTTAATTGTTTATTTCACATGCTAGCATATTTCACCTTATGTGTCGGCGACAGGCCTGCGTAAAGATATTTTAGAACTTGTGCCATTTCTAACGCGTAGGAGGCCTTGAACTGCAAGCTGTGTGCCGTATAGCTCTGTATACATTCAGTTGCTCATACATCATATAGTCTCTCGTTGGTCCTTACAGTTAGTCAATTTCATATTGACACTCGGATACTCTCCACTGTTACCATGCAAGGCATGAAGCATGTCTCTCCTGGTGAATGTGTATCATTCTAATTAAATATAATGTCACTCCTTGGTTCGAGCCCCAGTGAACACACTTGTCGATTTAGTTTTGATATATTATTTTATATATTGACACACATATTTGCGANTTCTTTCAACACCCAGCAGGGACATTTGGAAGCACCAACAACAAGGCGTGCAAGTGTTTGTCAATACGGACCACCTGAAGACTGCGATCGACATACACCTAGCCCGGCTCCTGCACAAAGTTGTCGAAATGGTGAATTTGAAAAGAAAGGCCGGTGTGATGCATGACGAGGCTCGTTAGAAAATTGTGTGTTCATTCTATGTCAATTTTTTTACTGCTGTTGTTAATGAAATGTTACTCGTGACAACGTTCGTTAGAAAATTGTGTTCATTCTGTCAAGTTTTTTACTGCTGAAATGTGCTTGTAAGTTCGTTTCAAGTATTTATGTGTGAAGTTTATTAACCTTCAATTTATTTAATATTCACTTTCGTATGTATGGCAGATATTAAATCGGCATGATTAATTTTCTGTGTCAAGTTTTTACTACTCATATGTGATTGTAATTTCGATTCAAGTATTTATGTGTCAAGTTTATTAACGATACATTTTTTTTAAATATTCACTTTCGTATGTATGGCAGATATTAAATCAGCATAAAATGTATGTGTTTAATAACGTATAATTTCTAGTGACATAAAATGTATGAGTTTCATATCATATAATTTCTAGTGAAATGTAGCTGTATCATGTGTTCCAAAAAACTGCATTTAGATCATATTGCTTACTGCGAAATAAAATGTGTGTATGTATTGAGTTTAATAAAAGACATAAATAAACCTATGTCATATTTTTTATTTATTTGTTTTAAAAAAATCCGNTGTATGTATTGAGTTTAATAAAAGACATAAATAAACCTATGTCATATTTTTTATTTATTTGTTTTAAAAAAATCCTTTTTTTCTTAAATACTTATTTACTGTGCTTGTTGAGTTCAATTGAATACCTGGCCTGAGATAATCGCAAGTGTTTAATTTGGAATATTCATCATGAATGCCTAAGAAAATATGGATCTTACGGCGGATGGGAGGGAAACTAACACTTTTACATGAGTACTTACAAGTTATACACCAACGAACACATATATTACACAACATATCCATTACATTAAAGAATCCATTTTTTTCAAATACTTATTGGAAAAAAAATTGTGTTTAATTCATTTATTTAACTCATGCAAGTGTTTTAACCTCTGTGATACTGCATCGCCAATGGTANTGTATGTATTGAGTTTAATAAAAGACATAAATAAACCTATGTCATATTTTTTATTTATTTGTTTTAAAAAAATCCGTTTTTTCTTAAATACTTATTTACTGTGCTTGTTGAGTTCAATTGAATACCTTGCCTGAGATAATCGCAAGTGTTTAATTTGGAATATTCATCATGAATGCCTAAGAAAATATGGATCTTACGGTGGATGGGAGGGAAACTAACACTTTTACATGAATACTTACAAGTTATACACCAACGAACACATATATTACACAACATATCCATTACATTAAAGAATCCATTTTTTTCAAATACTTATTGGGAAAAAAATTGTGTTTAATTCATTTATTTAACTCATGCAAGTGTTTTAACCTCTGTGATACTGCATCGCCAATGGTATGATTGTGGCGTCCCTCGCAGCCTCAACAGAGGGAGGGTGGTGGTGCCGACATGGATGCAGCACAACTCTAGGAGGGGGGAAGGGGGTTCCCTGGCGGGCTCGGCGGAGCGGTCACCGAAGGGAGAGGGGTCATGACGAAGGGAGGTGAGGGTGGGTGGCACGATCCAATATGGCTGCCGAGAATTAAATAAAAAAAATGTTTAAATAATTTTTTTTAAACAATTCTGTACTGGCTGCTAACATGGCCACCAACATGGCCGCTGCTGAATGCCAAAATGGCTGCCACTGGCAGAATGCAAGAGCAGGAGGTCAGGGATGGTGGCAACCCAGCACCCTGTCACTAATCTATGTTTAAACCTACCATTTCTAACTACTTATATTGGTTTTTTTTCTTATTAGTTGAAAAAATAATATATTTGCTTGCGGTAAAGCGACTATCTTGATGTGAAACCAAAAAATGGGCATATAAATATTTTCTTGAATTGTATCAATTGCAGAAAGAAATATCTTATGAGAGAGAGAGTATACAGGATGATTCTAAAATCATGGGACAAAAATTGAGGGGTGGTAGAGCTCACAAAAAAAAAAAACAATTATTGTATAGGAATATATGGGCGGAAGTGACGTGTTGAGGCACAAACACAAACACATAACACATTAATGGAAACATAAAATATTCATTAGCAGCATACTTAGCGAGTGATTCCGTACAGAAAATGTTAAAACAGTTGCTCGAAATGCATCCTCCAACAGTCACGCATGCTTGGCGACCTCTACACATGGCATGATTGGCTGACAATGGTGGTGTGCGTGAAATACCTGGCGTATTTTAATCTGTTCGCCAATCACTCCACCGATGCTACCAAGCTTGCATTACTGTCGGTGGTAGCAATTTTGAGTGATTATTATAAAAATTGCTGTAAAAAGGCATTTAGCGACGACATTGTAAATAAACAATGTGTTGCATTTCATGTGTTATTTTTGTGTTTGTGCCTCAACGCGTCACACCTGCCCATATATTCCTATACAATAATTGTTTGTTTTAGTGAGCTCTACCACCCCTCAATGTTTGTCCCATGATTTTAGAATCACCCTGTTTGTGTGTATAATACTGTATGTGGTTGTTTATCAAAACAATGTATAATATATGTATGTTAATATATGTGTTCTGAAACTCTGTGTTCTTATTTCTGTTGAATAACAAGCACACATACATATACCAAACAAAACATGCTAGTATATTAAAAGCACATTACAGACACATTCTTTTGTGCTAGAATATATCTTTGTGAGATGGTAAAAATACTAACAGGTGTACCAGTTTAGTACTTTAATCTAAATATATTACACACACTTCTTTGGATGTTAACATTACGTGAATATTAAAAGAAAAAATGTTACTTTAATTACATTACAGTTTGGACAAATAACAATGATGGAGTACTCACAAGTACGCTTTAGTTGTTTATGTGTAAATTTGTTATAGTTGGTAAAATTCCATATATTAATTTTTGAATAGTAACTGGGGCTGGGGAAGAGAGATGCTTTGAATTTTAGCCAGGGACAGTATCTCATATAGCCATTCTGGACGGTGTTAGATAACACTTGTTGTTACCGTCCCTAATATCTCTCTATATTACTCATTTAGGGAAGGAGTATATATACCTCTCCTATATTTTTTAATGCTCAATCGTGTATGGACCTCTGAGTTCTTCGTGTCTTGCTACGTGTCCAGGGGTCCCTCACGTTTTCGGCTATAATACCTGCCATGCTCTGCGTGTTAGCTATACATGACCGGGAGTCAGTATCAGGCTGATATCAGCACCTGATACTATACAACATCTCTCCTCTTTAGAGGTAAGTGTGCTTCGTCTGTTGGTGAGTATTATAGGAGTTTGTATGTGTGGAGACGTCCAGTATTAAAGAAACATAGCCTAGTTCGTCCTCGGCTATAACTATTAAAAAAATTCCATTACATAATGTATGGGTGTTTACACACCTGCTTCCCAGCTGTCGTTAATTGTTTATTTCACATGCTAGCATATTTCACCTGTATGTGTCGGTGACAGGCCTGCGTAAAGATATTTTAGAACTTGTGCCATTTCTAACGCGTAGGAGGCCTTGAACTGCAAGCTGTGTGCCGTATAGCTCTGTATACATTCAGTTGCTCATACATCATATAGTCTCTCGTTGGTCCTTACAGTTAGTCAATTTCATATTGACACTCGGATACTCTCCACTGTTACCATGCAAGGCATGAAGCATGTCTCTCCCGGTGAATGTGTATCATTCTAATTAAATATAATGTCACTCCTGGGTTCGAGCCCCAGTGAACACACTTGTCGATTTAGTTTTGATATATTATTTTATATATTGACACACATATTTGCGANGGTTCGAGCCCCAGTGAACACACTTGTCGATTTAGTTTTGATATATTATTTTATATATTGACACACATATTTGCGAACTATCCTAGAAACTTTTTTTGTTTCTTGTATCATATATTCTGGTCTGGGCCACCTGCCACGTGTCTGAATTGATATATATTGGTATATATTTGTATATATTTATATATACATATACTACTGCAATGGATTCGTCACAGTCTAGTTCACCTGCATTTTCTCCATCGTCAGCTGTGTTGCTTAACCCCCCTACTGTTCCCATTATATGCAGACCCGCACTGCAGTGTGGTTTTTGCGACCGGGTGTTTATGGACCGCCGGAATGGATTGCGTCACGAGCGCAATTGCTCTCTCAATTTATTCCGGCAGCTGGCCCAACATCTCTGCGATAGGTGTGGTCACCCCTTCAACCGTACAGTCAAGCTTGCCGAACATGTGATAACATGTACAGGACTGATCAGGCATTCTGCTTCACTCAACTGTGCATTCTGTAATGAGGGCTTTGGGCACTCTTGTGATGCCCGACATCATGAACATATTTGTTGGGCGAACCCTGCTGCTCCATCAAGGGCATGTGGGAACTGTGGCAGGCAGTTTACCAGAAACGATAGGCTTCATGCACATAGTGAAAAGTGTTCTGGTGCTGCCATGTCAACCTCCTGGCCAGCGAAGCGAGCGAGAGTGACAAGCCCGCAACCATCCCATCACGTTCCGGCTCTTGCGAGCGAGGGTAGCTCTCGTCGAGGGCCCATTGCCCTGGGGTTGGCGAGAGCAACTCGTATGGGTTCGTGGAGGCTGAAAGCGCGTTCAAGGGCGTAATGAAAACTTACGTCGCTGAGAATACCTCGAGGGAAGCAATATATATTTGTGACTACCTCGAGGCAATGAAAGCGAATATAATTGGCCAACTCGAGCAGGAAATCGAGACACAGAGGGCGGTCAAATTTAATATATTTCTCGAGTGCGTATATGGTAAACCGGAACATCATGAGGATGAGGAGGATCAATGTGATTTTAAGACGAAAAAGGTGCATCCATTTAACATAGCCGACATAGAGGCGACTGTGTTGGCTGCCATTGCCAAGATCTGCATGGAGGAGACTGACTATATATGGAAGGGTAGCAGCTGGACTCTCACTGATGTGAAACGAGTCCAGTTACGCGTAAACAAGCTTGACTATCTTAGATATCCTCGTATATCTTGTTGCCTGTAGGTTTTGCGGAGAAAAGGGCAATTATCAATGTGCACATTGCTGATCTACAGTGTTTTAAATGGGCTATACTAGCATGCTTTGTAGATGGGAGGGATCCACAGTACGTCAACCAGCGATAGACCAGGCTGGAGACGCGCTTCACTTTTTTGATAGTAGATTTTCCCACCGCTCTACAACAAATACCATATTTTGAGTAAGCTAATCCGGNATTTTCCCACCGCTCTACAACAAATACCATATTTTGAGTAAGCTAATCCGGGTGTCAGCATCAACATATATGCACTCAATGACAAGAATACGAAAGTAGTGCCGATATAGGTTACATGTTGAACTGGCCCAGCACTNGGGTCAGGATCAACATATATGCACTCAATGACAAGAATACGAAAGTAGTGCCGATATAGGTTACATGTTGAACTGGCCCAGCACTTTGACTTGCAGTTGCTCACCACAGCGGAGGACCAGAACTCACATTATTGTTACGTGCCATATTTCTCGCGAATGGTAAGCTCCCATGTGACAACATATGGTGCTCATGTTGATATTGGTAAATGTTGCTTCAAGACATATGACAATCAACAATGTGTGATGGGGCTGACAGGTGCCGAAACTCTGGCTGAGCACAGGAGGTATTATAATGACCATACAGCTGTTCGCGCCGACATGCCACAGCCGGACAGGAAAGTATGCAAAATGGAAGTCTGCATATATATGCTCAAGTTCAAAAATTACCAGAAAGGCAACAAGTTACCTATTGTAGTATATGAAGACTTCGAGGCAATGCTGGTGCCTGTGCAAATGTGCCAGCCGAACCTGGACGCAACCTACACTTATAGGTACCAAAAACACGAGCCCTATTCTTATGGCATATATGTTAAAGTTTATAATTCAATTATTTTCGCCTATAAGACGACCAGCCTACCCCCGGGTGTAGCTGTTTACACGGGCGAAGGTGCGTTGAAACACTTCATGGAAGAGGTAGTTAGGATAGGTCTCCTGGTTAAAGAGATATATAGTAAGTCTGAACCTATGCGAGAACTGATGCATGGGGAACAGGCTGGCTATGTTCTAACCACTACCTGATGCCACTGTTCTGGCATGTTCACCTGCAACAACCAAAAGGTGCATGACCATGATAATTTTACTGGCAGTTTTATCGGGGTGTCGTGTAATAATCCGCTTCGTCGCCGCCCCCAGAGACTGCCGATACTCTTCCATAACTTAATCTATGATGCCAATTTCATAATAAAGGAGATTGTCTATGATTCCAAGGACATATTTATTATTCCAAACAGCGAGGAAAAACTAATCACCTTCAGTAAGAGTTTGGGCGACAAGTTCACTATACAGTTCATCGATACATATAGGTTCATGTATGCCAGCCGGGCAACGCTCGCTGAGAATCTGCTATCCGGCTAATTCCACACAACATCTCGCTTCTTCACAGTAGAGCGCGAGCTAGAGATGGTAACCTAGAAAGGTGTCTTCCCCTACGATTATGTTAGCTTGTGGGAGAAGCTCGCTGAGCCGCTGTTACCTGCTATAGAGTCATTCTATAATAGGCTTATGGGGG
>NQII01010500.1:0-39853 GCA_002778355.1 Clitarchus hookeri
TACACATAATTGAACAAATCTCGACTGAGATAGGTTATAAGTAGCCGAGTTTGGTTGCTACGTTACAAATAGTTTAAAAAAAAATCAAATAAGAAACTATTAAAAATTCTTCAAAATTAATTTTATCGATCCTGTCCAAACACCTACGCATGTGACTGGTGAACATGTCACAAGCGTGTGATTGGGGATTTCGAGTATTTCCAACGCCCTTTCAAGGTCATTTGAATCTCCTCCCTAACGACCGCTGCTAAATGCTCACACTCGACTGATTCAGAGCTCGGAAAATGGTTCAATATACTGGATTTACGTGTATATATACGGGTGTGTGTGTTTATATATATATAACTTTTTAAGATAATTCATGTTTTCAGTTTCCTGTCACCTGTTTTTGCAATTAGCAGCGAGCACCATTTTACTAGCTTTCATTGAAAATGATGGATGTAAATAACAATCTGATAATATATTAGTATTTACAGCTACTTATTAGGCTATTTACATAATAATAAAAAATATATGGTTTTATATGCCAAAATAAGGATTTGTTTCCACCAACATCTATACTTGCACAAAGCGAAAAAAAAATACATACATTTGCGTTAAACAAATTTATTTTAATATTTATTTGACCAACAAGAACTTTTCATCGACGAATTACTTTTGTTGCTTTTCAAGAGTTTTTAAGCCAACAAAAAATATTTTTATTTACAGCAACTTCATATCAGCAGAGCTATTCTTTTGGCTCAAACAAACTTTTCTCCCTGTGCAGATTTGCTCCTTCGGTGTGTTGACTCCCCTTAATGGTAACAGCAATGGAGAGGAGAGGAGTGTGGCTGAGGCTGAACCGCTGGTAGAAGAGGAAATTACATAGGAGAAAAATTCCTCCACTTGCCAATGTGGGTCGCCTTGAATTGTGATGTCCTGGAGGGCTGAAGTGGATGACGTGGAAAGGGGGGCGAGAAGCATGATGATGAGTAGACGGGAGGAAGGGGTGGCGTGTCAACTGACGCGCGAAAGGCGCTGCTGTTAACGGCAGGAACAAACGCGAACCCAGCGACGACGGAGCGTTGACGTCCGGCCGCTTATTCATGAGCTCCAAGGGCGATTGCGGGAAACGAGTAGTGGGAGTTGGAGGTTTCTGGTACACTAACCCCTTCACACCCCGTCCTTCCTCAAGCCTTCTATCGCGCTCTACAGAAGGGGATGGAGGGGAAGTGTGTTGCGCGAAACAGGACTCGGCTCCGGTTGGGAACGAGTATATGTAGTGGGAGGTTTCTGGTGAACCCCTCGCACTCTCTCACACCTCGGAGGAGATGCTGGGAAAGAGGCGGGAGGGGCAAAGCGCGAACTGGTCTCTAAACATAGCTCTCTCCGTCGTGGCGCGCAGTAAAAAGCGTCTCTCCCGAACCCTGCCGCCCTCGAGAAAGCACCGGATGCTCATGAATTTTTCAAACGCCCTCTCCCCCTCCGGGAGTGGAGGTTGCCCTGGACCACCGACTCTGTCCCTGAAGGTTGCTACTTACCGCGGTGCTGGATCTTGTTGACCAAACAGATTGACGAATATCTTGTTCGCGAGTGTGAGCTCACAGGACGTGTCGGAAAGTGATTTTCAAACTCTGAGCCCCTCTTATCTCACCAAATATTTCAGTTTTCGTGATTATGGTCTTAGAACTGCAAAGCGAAAGGATTTTTTTACGTAATGTGTGCCTAGAAAAAAATCGATAACATTATGGCGTACTCTCGTGGTTATGACCGAGTAACTAATTATATTATGTGTATTGGCTATATGTGTACAAATTACTCATGGTTTGTACTGCAGTTACCTAGTTATCAGTGGCCAGGTAAAATAAGCAAACTATTTGCCACACATAAATATAGTCAATCACAAACAGAATGCTATGTGATGTATACATTTTGGTGAAATTATACTTTACACAGATTATTATTTCAGGCAGAACCATTTGGATGCGGCTATCTGAGGCCATGACACTAACATTTTTAAACTTCTCTAAAATAAAATGCAGAAAGCTCTTATGTCATTTCAGTCATGCATGTCCAGTTCTACCATATCTGCCATATTATTGTTAATTGCCGCAATTAAGTGGTTTCAAAGTATAGGCAAGTCTTTCTCCTCCAAGACAATTCTTTACATAATATTTTGCATCACTAAGAAGTGAATAAATGTATATGATATAAAATAGTAAAATAAAATGCAAAACTTTGCCAGAATATTCACTTAAAACTTAAGACGGGATTATCTAGCTTTAGATTTTTTTTAATATTTAAAAGAAAATTTTTTAGTGGCTTCTGAATACTTCAAGAATTAAGTTGATGTAACTTTTTTTGTGTTTCAAATGCTCTTAAGAAGGCGGAACTTTGGCACACTTCTTGAAGTATAGAACATTTTTATTGCCAATTTATTTACGCACGGTATTACTTAATCATCCGTAGCACGAAAGCCACCCTCGTCCGTAAAGAGGACATGTGACTATATACAAACTTTTCTCGAACACGTTTCCAGACATCGCGCTATCGTGACCTGGTTCTCAGTCTGGCGGGGGAGATTCTTGCTTTTTCCAGTAACAAGGGTTTGGGCAATAGCGTCCCGATTACTGCAACCTACTGTCTACTGATCTGGTTGCATTCGCATGTGGGATGGCACGTTCAGGTAGGCTGCCGAAATAAGGCTTGCCCACGCCATCATAACGAGGCTTGGAAATCTGAAAAGACAAAGTATAAATGTAAAAAAACAAATGCAATCAAACACAGGACGAAATTAACAGCACCTAAATCACAGCACTGAAAAGTAGTTTTCAGGAGATCTGATTAATATTTCAAGCAGTGTTAATCATTTTCTTGAGGCAGTGCTCGACTCGGAGTTTGAAATAAGAGTACAAGAATACGAATACGTACGTTAGTAGAGAATATAGCAGGTATAAGTTTTAGAGCTTATTTTAATACAGATATGCGAACTCATCTTTAATACATGGTTCTTATGGCAAACAGCACGAAACATTTTTGTTCTCCTGAAGTTTTTCTTTAATTACTTGTGACGTCGCGTGAAAGGTATCTTACGCATTCAGGTATAGCGTTCAGGGTGATAGGTTATTCTATGTATGTATCCCACAAAAGTAAGGTAAGCATGTAAGTGATGTTATGTTACAATATTTAACATGCGCTTGTAAAAGTCATTCATCTGGTAACCTGTAAGTATTAAGCGGGAGGTAAAACAACAACTACAGAAATGATGGACTGAAAAGTAAATGACTCTCATTATCATGTACCATTTTTTCTATGCATGTGCTCCGAGCTTGGGAAATGTTTCAGAACTGATAGCCGGGGAGCGCTTGAGTCTCGAGAATCTTATTCACGCTGAATAAGAGGAAGGGCCATTCTGAGGCGGTAAGAAACCCGAAGGGTCTTAAGAAAACGGGAATAAAGTTGGGCTGGAGTCGACGGGCTAAGGGCTAAAAGTGAAGAGAGCAGAAAGTTAAAATCCGGGAGTGATCTCAATTTTCTTTGGCGCCTCCTTGCGACAAACTTTAGTTCTGAATGTCATTAGCATATCTCAGGACACTTTCTCCGTCTGGGACCCGTTCCTTTCGGAACACAAAAGGGCGCCGAGACTGTGATCCAGCGGAGCATCTGATATCAATGAGGTAATATTGTTTTGGAACTAAAATAGGAGCGGAATTCCGTGAATTTAATAAAATTTTTGATTTTCGAGCAACGTTCACCAATAGAGTCGAATGTTCATTTTCACGCAAATTCGAACAGTAATTTTGTTAAGTCAAAGAAATGCGTTTTTTTAAGTAAGATTTGACAGAGAGTTCAAGAAGAATTATTGCAAAAAACCAATAAAATCAAAACATATGATGTGATTTATTTCAACATAGCTTATTTCGTTCGTATACCATTTCCACCACAAATTATTTCGTTGATTTTATTTTTGCAGCAGATGAATGTTTAAATTAGCATTGTTTTTGTTTCAGTAAAGTGATCTTCTAGGTCAATTAAAAATGTTTGTTAATTAAATGTGCACTTCCAGAAACACATCTCTGAAAGCATACGGAAGGAATATACATTTTTGTACACTGTTACGTTCATAGTACAACTGAAAAAAATACATCTCTCGCGCAGTACATCTTTTAAGAATCTTGTGGTTAAAGATGTTTAAGATAATTCCACGTATTAATAAACACAAATGACAAAGAATCTGAATTATATTAAAAATTATTTGACAATCCATTTTTATTATTCCATCTTATAAATAAATACTTTATATTATATTTAAAAATGGAGAGATCTTCTGAAAAACCACAAAGGTGAGTTATATTCCCAGTTGTGATGAAAACGGTATGAGATGAAGGGTATAAAAATGATCTTTGTTCTCAGAGTTTACCAATGTAACTTCAAAATTATACATTTTCTATAGCGACGAAGGTCGGAAATTGCACCCACTGCTTATGTTTAGAAAATTGCTATGTGACTCAGAATTTTATGACCGTATAACAAATAAAATTTCTCTAGAAATATATGTTTAGGTGTAACTTCTACTAAAATATTACGGTACTTGATTTAAAACAATTTTTATAATACACTAGAGGAAATGCTTTGAATAATACCTAGCAAACATTTTTCGTTCCGAACGGGTTTTACAACACAAACTGTTCGCGGGTAGAGGGCACTCTCGTCGTAAGTAAAATGCACCAGTCACCTGCGCTGATCTGACAACACGTCGAGTGCAGTCGGCTCTGCGATTCCACTGCGTGTATATTACAGAGTGTGTCTGCAATGCCTGAAAGACGACGGCGGGACGGCGAGCATCAACTGGACAGTTACGTGACTTTGAACGTGGCCATGAAGTTTGACTCGAGAAATGGTGGAGAAGATGGGTGACAGAGGGTCCTCACAGCCGCCTAGCTCCACCAGTGCCACCTCGCTGCACTGATGAGCGCATAGGCAGGAAGATCGTTCGGGCCGCCTTGACTGACAGAACAACCACCGCGCGTGCAATCAGAACCACTGTGTCCCCCCTCCCCTTGTGCCTGCACGAACAATGAACAATAGATTATTGTATGTAGGTTCACGTTCTCGCGTTCCCCTGACACGTCTACCCCTTACACCTACTCATCTTTGTGAACGTCTCCGATGGCGTCGCGAAAGAGTGTTTTAGGGAGGCGAAAGGAAAGAGCAGCGTTGTTCAGTGATGAGAGTCGTTTCTGTCTTGGGACAAAGTGATGGTCACGTTCACGTGCGGGCGAGCGAACAATCCATCGTGTATTCGCACTCGCCGTACCTGACCCACAGATGGGGTTTCCGTATGGGGCCGCAAGATGCACATTCCAGTCGCCTCTGGTATTCATTCAGGGGGAGCATGGCGAACGCGTCGTACATCCGTAATGTGGTCAGTCGTGTCTTACGACCATATATCGAAAACACTGCAGGAACCAATCTTACAGAACGATAACGCGCTTTCTGATGTCGCTAGGGAAACACAGTACGTGTATCCGTACTACCCTGGCCTGCTAGATCCCCAGACCTCAGCCCCGCCGAGCACGAGTGGGACATGACGGGAAGGCGCCTGACATCCAGCCCAGCCAAGGATACCACCCATCTACGCTGGGAACTACAGTTAGCGCGGGGTACCGTACGTCAGATAGACATTTACCCTATATTCAATAAAGTCGTAACTTCGAAGGAACAGAAGCCGTGACTATATCCCTTCTCTAAGAAACCACCAGTCACTCTTATATTTTATATAACGTACATCTTATTGCTTGTTATTACTCACAGAACGTTTCCCGTCTCCGCCACAAATAATTTCGGATCAAAACGCAACAGAAAATATAATCCACGCGTTCATTAATACCCACAGACTGCTTGAAGAGAGAAGAGCTCCTGGGAACAGGACATGCTCCTAGGCTAAATTACTAGTGATGCCTAAGCCAGAAAGCATTCTATACCCTGTCGGAACGGCTTCTCCCAAACATTGAATGTTTGGAATTTAAATGCCTTAGGCGTAGTAGGTTATAAATATAAAATGTCATTTAAAAAGTTGGCTATAATGGTTAGCCATCAGCATGTAATAAAAGCGCTTTAAAATATTCTTTAGCGGAAAATTTTTTTATCATTTCATAAGAAGCACATAACCTATATTTCATTATAAATACGTTCCGTTATTGGCTTAGATATATTCGGCGATTGTAAATTACATTTTAACAGCTAAAAAAATAATAAGGCTTTAAGTAACATTATATGCGACTTATAGAAATTGCACTTTAAAACGGTGATTCAATATCAGTTGCGATTAAATTTCAATTTGTCATTTCTAAAAAATTATAAAGATATCACTCCGTTCGTATTACATTGAAACAGCTATGTAGTGTTAAAAAAAACATCAATTTTTCAACACAAAACTTTAATAAGGAACACGTTATATAAAAAATATACTTTTGTTAACAATTAGGAATTTTTTGGCATAGGCAAATAAGGAGAGTAAAGAGATATTTTACTAACATGCATATATTCCACAATGTTATAGCNAAAAATATACTTTTGTTAACAATTAGGAATTTTTTGGCATAGGCAAATAAGGAGAGTAAAGAGATATTTTACTAACATGCATATATTCCACAATGTTATAGCTTTTGTTCTTGGCTTACTCTCGCTGGGAGAAGCAATTTTTTTGTTTAATATCATTACTCGGAATTATGCTCCTCCAGCCCAGTAAATTGTGAATGCTCGTTGTACATATGCAAGCAGTTCAGACGTAAAAATATCGATTCGTAAATTAGTAATACAACTGACAGATAGACGAAGACACCGTCTCTAAAAATATAACATAGAAGACCGCATGTTCAGTCAACTATTTGGGCAAAGTAAATTTCTGACTTTTCTTCATAGTTTCTACATGCCACAAAAACTGAATGCTCTCAGGTGAAATAATTTAGCGGGGAGGGGGTGGGAAGGTGTGCATATATTCAATACAAATTATCAGGAAACTTTATGTTCCAGAAAGGAAGACTACAGCAGGAGTCCGACTCAAATACTATAAGATCATGTGTTAGTTTTTTTTTTTAAATTTAAATGTGCAGTTATAAAAAACTGGAATGAGTAAGAATAATTAATTTGCTAAACAATTTTATTTTCGGCGTTTTCTACAAACGCACAAATGTAGTATCTCGAACAGGTAAACTTGCTTTGTCGCCTCATGACATGGTAGCATTCAAAACTTCGGAAAAACTGTAATTCATGAACAACAGCCGACATGTATTAGGAAGCTCGCATGCTCATTTCCGGCTGTTGCAATGATGAGGTGCTATTTTCCAAATGATTTTTCATTTCATNTATTAGGAAGCTCGCATGCTCATTTCCGGCTGTTGCAATGATGAGGTGCTATTTTCCAAATGATTTTTCATTTCATTCCAAGGGAATGCTGTAGCGCCACTGCGGTTCCTTAATACGGCCATTCACCAATCCTGCTTACATAAGACAAAGAGCCTGAAGTGAATGCGTGCATTAAAAATAATAACTTAAAATATTTATTATTTACTAGCTGCACCCGCGGCTCCGCTCGCGTGGACTACAAAATTATCGTTGTGGTTTTTTTTTTTTTTAAATAAAGTTGAATTTTACTTAGCATTATTTTTATATACTCTACACATATTATAAAACTCAACGCCTCGGTGAATTAAATGGTAAAAAATCTTATTAGTATTTCTCTGTTATAGATAGGAATATGCTTACGGGGATTTTTTGTTAGGTCTTTTTATTCTGCACAATTCTTTACTACGTGATATTGTTCCATCTTTAATNATGCTTACGGGGATTTTTTGTTAGGTCTTTTTATTCTGCACAATTCTTTACTACGTGATATTGTTCCATCTTTAACAGTTTAGACAGCGTGTTGCAAGAGAGCGCGCTGGCAGCAAACGTTTTTCCGACTTGATTCAATATTATCGTTTGTAAATTTTTTGAGATATTTTCTCGTGATAAAAAGTAGCNGCAAACGTTTTTCCGACTTGATTCAATATTATCGTTTGTAAATTTTTTGAGATATTTTCTCGTGATAAAAAGTAGCCAACATCACCTTTCAGCCCTCCAACTATGTATGTACAAGAAATTACGTCGATCTGTTGAGCAGTTTNAAAAAGTAGCCAACATCACCTTTCAGCCCTCCAACTATGTATGTACAAGAAATTACGTCGATCTGTTGAGCAGTTTCGAGGTTTCATTGTTATTCCGTTTGTGTAATTTTTCATTTTTCAATAAGAATTTCCCCGAGGGAATGATATATTTTTCTCGTGATAAAAAGTAGCCTTTGTCACTTCCCGGCCCTCCAACTATCTCCGTGTAAAAATCACGTTGATCCGTTGCGACGTGAAAGAAGGACAAACAAACAAACATTCGCATTTATAATATTAGTTAGGATTAGCCTGTTAATGTCTCACGTACTGGAACTCATGCTTTATCTTGGCATTTCAAACAACGCTTATCACCATCATTCAACCGAAGTCTATTAAATTAACGATGGTAATCACACCTGACATGTTCAGACACAAGATGACCGGTTTCAACTGACGTTTAGGCAAACGGTATACAATTTTTTTTAACAACAGCTGTGGCAGATGTAGATATTAGATAACATTTGTTTTTAAATATGCTCCACGCTGTAATAAAGGCCGTTGGAACTCATCAGTTTCGTTTGCAGCTAGTAGAGGAGCTAACATTTTTCCAGGAAAGGTCAGTTGGAGACAGGAGATGAACATACCCCGGGGTCTGCACTGGAATCAAGTAATAATTGGTGTTAAATTTGCAGAAGTTCTCCCTGGAAAACCTTTTGCGGAGAACAAGCAATTATTTTTAATGACTCCTANATTGGTGTTAAATTTGCAGAAGTTCTCCCTGGAAAACCTTTTGCGGAGAACAAGCAATTATTTTTAATGACTCCTAAAGAGTTTGTTTGCCGTTAAGAAAACAGTGGTTTATTATCATTACTAACAAGAATGTAGAGATAAATTAAGTAATAATGTAACCACCACAACATGCTTTGCAGGGGAAATTTCCAAATCAATTTATTTGATTGGGAATGCTCTCTGCATGCGTCGAAATTGCGCTAAAATCTTCATAGGAGTTTATAAGATTCAAAGCGATTATTGAGAACAGTTTCAAGGAAAGAACATTACGTGAGCCATAATCGTAAATTTATAATGATAAAAATAATAAATAATATATATATGTCAAATTTAAGGATGAAAACGAACTTGAGTACTTTTAAGTGAATACAACAAAAAGCGGCAGTTTTTTACGTAACAGAACGAGGCGGAGTACATCTGTCGCCTTGCCAATTAAATTACTGGTTACATAAAACACGTTAACTGCGTTCCAAAACATTGAGTGAACTGATAAGGTGTAAAATATTAACATGAAATTAAAAAAAAAAAAAATTGCTGTCGACCAAACAAAGAGTATATATCATTCAGCATATATAAATCATTCTCGCAATAAACAGTTAACAATAACTTATTAACAATGATACGGTAATATTGCAACAAATTGAGCAGGACGGAAGTGATTCAATTGATGACGATTCGTTTATTTCCGCTGTTGATTTCAGGGGCCTGTTAACGATAACGAAATATTAATCGTTTCTTCTTTTATCATAAACAAGTGATTTGAAACCCACTTGTTTGTATCTGTAAAGTGCATAATTAATTTCACGGAGACTGTAATATTGTTTTATATTTAACTCCGGTTACAGGTTTACCTTTCGTTTTTGACCAGCACATGTTGTAAAAATATTTTTAACTGGAAAGATGCTCGTAGTATTTACTCTGTTGTTCTGAGAGCGCAAGCATATATTTACCCCGCGTATTTTGTGATAAAGGGCAAAGTGAAATATTTCACTCACCAGTAAAGGATACTCGACACAATTTTGTTTACGGAATCTTGCGTCACTTGTCTGAAACTCCATCTTTCGCGAGCATTTGCCTACGCGTGAAACGACAGTGAAAAATTTATAATATTAATATTGAGTGATAGAAATAAAGCGTGTACGGCCCCTCCGAGCACTCAGAAGTGCCGCAAGACGACGTGGCATGGACTCGACTAATGTCTGAAGGTCTGCAGGAGGCAATTCACACCATGCATCCTGCAGGGCCGTCCACAAATCCAATCCGCGCCAATTTGAGAAAGAGTTGCACGTCTGCCACGTTTAGTGATTCTCGTCAGTCGTCGTTTGTCCCGTTCTTTCACGATCTTTTTCCGGCCGCAGCGATGTCGAAGATGTGATGTTTTACCGGATTCCCGATATTCACGGTACACTCGTGAAATGGTCGTACGCGAACATCCTAATGTTATCGCTACCTCGGAGATGCTATGTCCCATCTCTCGTGCGCCGACTATAACACCACGTTTAAACTCACTAAAATCTTGATAACCTGCCATTGTAGCAGCAGTAACCGATCTAACTGCCGACCACATCGCGTTACTCTGATTGGTTCCATGCCTCTGTTATTTACATACGCACGCCTATACCAGTTTTTTTTGGCTCTTCAGTGTATATACATATAACAGTACAGAATGAGTATTTAGTGAATTTTTTTTTTACACAAACTCACGTGAGAATGCGCTACTGAAAATTGTTTCCTAACACCACCATTTTCAAAAATTCAGCTTGTCTGTAATTAGCACATATGATTTTTTTGTAATAAACTAATTCTCCAGAACTGCGCATGTAAAAGTAGCCAAACATACATAAACATCTGGACTTCTTTGAGCTTTCAAAATGCTGGTCGCTAAAAATGTATTATTTATAATTGTACGAAATGCAGTTCAGCTTGTAGGCATTAGTTGTAAGTATTCTATCTTAACATAAAAATTTTATTTTTCATAGTTTTTGCATCATAGAATATCAGAATCACTATAACAGTGTTTTAGGTCGTACAAATAAAATAAACGATCTTTTAACAGAAAATTTAACAAATGTGACTGAAAGGTTATGTCTTGATTAATTTAAGTTATGATTAGTAACATTTATTTAACAAAATATCATAGGCTACTAAAAATAAAAATGTGAAACAGTTCCTTAATTTCAGATATTTTTAGAAATTGCGAAAAAAATATGTATATATTATAACGTGATTTTAAAGGTTTCTTAAAAACCTCATTGTAGCTTCTTTTAATGTGAAATGTCTCATTTCGACAAGTAAGCTAGTGTGTATTATTTGTACGCCTCATAAACACTAAAATCGTCATTTTTACATGCCGTTATGCAAAACACGGGGTGGTAATTTGTTATGCGATGATCTAATACACGTAAGTTATGTCTACACGTTAAACAGTTTTCGGTGCAAAAATAATGGATTTTCTGTTACCGGCTCCAAGAAGCGAAAAATAATTTATGCGGAACTAGTTTAGAGAAACACTATAAGACTTGGCACAGGAGCTCATGAGCTACAAGTTTCCTTAATTGATAGTTCCCAGGATATAGCTACATGCGTAGTTGGCTTCGTTTACTGAATCCAAAAATTCTGACGTCACCGCAAGCCAGCCAGACGCACGTGTGTTAATGTATGCGCAAAATCCCCCCGCCTACAAGTGCGCGAGTGACAGACCGCGCAAATTGCGTA
Organism: Clitarchus hookeri; assembly: GCA_002778355.1. Lineage (NCBI taxonomy): Eukaryota > Metazoa > Arthropoda > Insecta > Phasmatodea > Phasmatidae > Clitarchus > Clitarchus hookeri. The sequence goes on from NQII01010500.1 coordinate 11,631, forward strand.
CCAAGTCAATTCATTTGCGTGCGGGCTTATCTCTGCGCGCGCTTGATTTATGATGCCAAATTGGATTAAGATAAAAATCAATCAAACCGTGACGGACAGATATAATTACTTTTACCGCAGCGACGCCGGTTTCAAACGTGAGTGACTGCGCGCGTGTGCACTGGCAGTTCGCAGTTCAATGGGCTTTAGAGATTGCCATCTGCTGCCCCTGCTTTCTGCCCATTACGTGTGATTACGCCTTAAATAAATATTTATATAAGTGTGAACTTGTTTAATACTACACAAGCGTCGATCAGGCAACATTTTGAAATTGGCACAAACATATATATCTTACCGTTGCGCTATTTATTTTTCCATCCGCATATAAACCAGGAATCTACCGATGTTTGTTCTAATGAAACGATAATATGGGCTACATAACCAATTTCATATTTCAATCTTATAGATAAATCAGAAATTGTTTACGTTACATTACATTCTGCTGTTATAAGCCTATTTCAGAGTATAACAAGTTGAATTTAGAATTAGTAAACTTAATTACCACATAATGTTTGCATTAGGAAAACAATATGACTAGTAAATATTTGAAAGTAGAAATGGCAGATATGGAGATAAAATTATTCACTGATAATTTTAATTTACGGAAAAAATTATGTAGTGTGAAGGGAGTCGGCGAAATAACTTTAATTATTAAAGCTACGTCAGTTAAATACATCTGAAGAAATTATTCCTAAATTTACCATATCAGCGTATACGTAGAGTAAGAAAGCGCAAATAGCAAATTTAAATAACTCTCTGGCAATACAACGTCAAGTATTAAGAACTATATTTATTAATTTGCTCTCAACATAGACCTTTTTCTAGATGTTTTAACGCCAGCGTGTAATGCAGTATATATTATGTAGATGAGAGCAGCGATTTTTTTCAAAGTTCTGTTTTAAAACTGCTTACTTTACCATAAAGAGACTATACAAACATTCAATAAACAGATCACCGTTTCTGTGAATCTTGCCCGTTCAAGCAGTTGTTGANACCGTTTCTGTGAATCTTGCCCGTTCAAGCAGTTGTTGAATGCCCAGTGGTTGTATATAGCTTGCAAGGCGAGTTTACTTAGAACATTTGTCGCTGCTGCCAACATGTAAGATGAGGCACGGGTCAGTAATCCAAGTCGACCAAAGTTAATACAAAATACTACTCAGAAATTTTGGTGACAGACATACGTTTGTCTATACTAATAGCAAAATCATTCGAAATGCTACGTTTGTACCTAGCAGAAAATTTTCCGTAAAATGAATTGTTACAAACTATATTAATATGAATAAAAACAATTGAAATAGTGTGTGCTCGACTCATTTTTTATACGGTAGATTGCAAGACTTCCTGTAGCTACATTTTTACATGCAGCAAGCAGCCAGTTGTAAAATTTCCCATACAAAGTATTTTTTTTTGTATTAGTTATGGTTTTTAAAAAAAATACTGATAACATAAAACGCTGTAAATAAACTAATAAATACGGGGGAATTTTGTTAATGTGTTAAGAGAAGACGCATGTCTGTTCGGTGTTTTGCATACTACTTTTATTTTTACGTGCTTTATTTTTAATCGTGAAATGGCCAAGAAGTTTTTAACGTAAGGGAATTCAAGTTTCGTAATCAATAGCGAGGCATAGAGAATCGGAACATGACTTACTCTTTATTATTGCACCGTAAAATGAAAAGATCCACGGTTTTTTATTACGTATTCTCTAGCACAGTGCACGACAGTGAGACTTTATTCCAGTTCAGTGCTCTACCCATTGAGACGATGACGAATCTGAATTGTGTGACAGAGTCGCCCTTCTTGCTTCTTTGCTTTAGTGCCCAAAATAAGTAAAAGAGTTTCTGGTATTGGAGACGCTTAAAGTTCGGCAAACACTACTTATAACCTAGTCACATACATACTTAAACTTATGTAAGTGGTTCTACAAAAGTGGGTTCCTCAACTATAAGGACAGTGGCGTAATATTATACTCAACACGACTAATAAATACCTTCCTGTTTTTCATCGCAGTTCACGTACTTGCTGCGAGCCCAGACTACTTCAATAAAATAAGTTTTATCGGTATTTATTGGTATAGTTTGTTCACGGTAAACTGATCACTTTTGAGGCCCTAGTCACTTTTTTCCTATCAGCCATTTTTTACACTTACATCACTCTTTAAAATAAATATGGACATGCAAGTACTATACAGAGTGTATATTTATACTTTAACGGACTGGAAAGTTAAAAATCTAAGCCCATAATAAAATACATTTAATAACTACCATTGTTGTCTGCACAAGTAAGTCAACTACGGGCCACGTCTTCTTGTCCCATTAAAATACGCGCCAAACGTGCCCTGGCCCAATGTTGTCACGCTACAATTATTCACGAGTCAAAACTGTATGCTTTTTTGTATTTTACATTTTCCCTCAATGTTTAAAATGTGTTTTTCATGTTTTTGGTAAAATAAGTAAAAATATCAATTGAAAATCAATATGTTAATTAAACGCTAGATAGATAGATAGCTCTCTAGTTCTCAAAGTAGCTATGGCCCATTGTTGGGTCACCGGCCCAAAGTTGTCGAATCTTACGGTATTATCCCAAACAAGTGGGCATCAGAAAGTGCTCACTTTACTGCGAATAGCCTAAACCAATCGGTATATCTTGATGCATGGTTTCTTGCGTGATAATATGTTACATTTATCCTCGGAATGTTGATCCCGGCGTAGTGTTCTTTCGGAAATCGGGTTTATAAACCTGTGTTGTTGAATTCTAACATACATTTTTACTCGGAAGCAAAACTACATTTAGTCAAAAGCCGCGAAATGCATCGGTGGACCCTGTGCGTCAGTGTCATTTAGTCAACCACAATTTTGACGATAATTTCCTGTGAATTAGGGGGTGTTTTTTTTTTACAATGTAGAACATTTATGTAATTTTACGCAAAATACGTGTGGCCGCAGAGTTTGGACCGAAGTCATTGTTATTTTACACAGATCATATTCGCCTACTTTTACTTTTGTGTCGCGGTAAAAATGTCATTAAAACAGGTAAAACAAGGCACCGTACTTGTAATAATATAAGCTGCTGTGTCAAATAACACGCACTAAAAGATAATAAAAAAACATTTTTAAAGTATTTATGTAATTTTATACTATGGCTGGTGTAAATCTTAAGCTTTTACAAAAAATGCATACACATATTGCGCGATCTACACATATTTTACAATTACGAATTAGATAACGCAGCCATTGACAATCCTTTTACTAACGCTTCACAATCTTAACACTTCTGACTTTAACACGATTCAAACCCGTGACCCTCGGAGTTGCAGTCAGACGTCGAAACCCTTAGACCACCAGCAGCTCGTGATCGACGATGATAGTTACCTGGAATAATTAGTTTGGAACAGTGTGTTTCATAAGAGCGAAGCGATAGATGCAAGACGTAGTTAATAGTGTTTAACAACATCTGGTTGTTGATAATATACATTTACAGATATTTAGTCATTTCAAAAGTGCACTATGGAACGTGTATTATTTAAATGACAAAGTCATGATAATACAATATCAGTAAAATAACAAAATGCAAAATGAAGAAGTTTGGTACTTTGTGTCGATGCATTTTCTTCTTACTTTTAAATGTGCAATTTACCATCAACATTGTAGTTAATTAATCTATAAATTCATGTTATTTAAACAGAGATTTATAGGAATTTTGTACATGTATAAACATTTCCTGTGGATTGGTTTTCTACTGACACTGTAAAAAAAATTGCGTAATCTTACATATATTTTTGCGACTTTTTGTAAGACTGTACTTCTTTCTAAAGGTACAAAAATATAAAACCACCAAACCTTTGAATGTGTAAAATAACATAATTTTCTTTTAATACAGCGGATGCTTGTAGATCCATCACCGTTTGCTTCGATACACCCGCAAATTTGCACACTTCTCTCACAATTTTTTTTGGGCACTCCCAAACTCTAATACTACTTTACGTCAATCACTAAAATACGCATTGCGCCCTGCTTCTCACTGATCAAATTACATTCACTGCATTGTACAAACTCTTCGCAATCTATGAATCCCGCAGCATATTACTCAGGCTTTTATAGATTAATAATAATCGTGAAACAACATCTGCAGTAGTTTGAAGTTATTTCGCATTAAAACTGCAAAGCGACTTATAGTTTTTGCCCTGAGAGCTTAGTAACCAACCAATATAAAGGAACCTCAGTGCGTTACGCATATGTCAAGTTTCGCTCCGCTGGTAGCTAGTGAATGAGGTTGATTTGTTTTGATTTCTTAAAATTTTTTGCTCAATGTAGAGCACATTAAATTTTTGATGACGTTATTATTTGAGCTGTTAAAGTTGAACAAAATATGTTTTGATATTAAGGTGTGACGGTGGAATGAATGTTCAACTTGGCAGTTAAGTTGGCGAAACTGACACATATTTTCGCTTGGCACTGGAAATAGTGTTAATAAGTATTTTGCTTCCCATAATAAATTTAAAATTTGCTGAATAAGATGTGCACTGAAAGAGAAATTACATAAAATGAAACGAAACATTAAAAAATAATTGTATTTTTAAAATTGATGTTTACGTAAGTTTACAAATCCTTGTTTGTGTAACGCTGTATGAATTTATTTGAGCCTGATACTTTATAAACACTCGGTTTCCCTGAAAGTCCTTTTTAATTTAATTTGCAGGCTATATTTTTAGCTAGTTTTATTAGCAGGACATCTGGTGAGGAAATGAGAAGTCAAGTATTCAAATATAAAAATATTATCCTGCAGGTCGTACTAATGAGAATAAAACCGCAGGTTTGAAGAACTTTTTTCGAGCTTATACGTCGGAATATCACATCTCTGTGTCTAAATGTAATATTAACTTCAACCAATTGCTTATTTTTTTATAACTATACACGATTAATTGAAATGAAAAAGTTCATAGACTGTATATGCTATCAACCCAACCAAAGAGATGTTCTGCAATTACAAATGAATAATTTTAAAAAACCAATATTTTGTGACCGCGCAACACTGACGAGAAGCGACTGCCCGAGCCAGTTGCTCACATATAGTTGGAGCGCCCTAACGCGTAAATCAACACATATCTTTGGTGAAGTGAAGGGTGCAGATCAGCAATATCGTATCCTCAAACCACGTGACGTTTTCCAAGCAATTAAGGTAAATTGCAAAGTTGTGATAAATTTGTTTCTACTGCTACGATGTTTTCATACAGGCCTGTCGTCTAGTCGGTTGCACAAGTAATGTATACTTTTGAAATTGCTATAGCCGCTAACCCCACAGTTCCGTAGCATTTATGTTGGTTTCAGCTGTAACGACCCGTACTGGAGTTCGTGGGGTTTGTACGTCGTAAACAACTTTTATGGCTGTCTCTTTGCGCCGCACCTTCGTAGATATTCCTGGAATACACGCCGAAGTAACTCGCTCGCACGTTTCATGTAAATTTAAGTGTCTACCACATCCCCTGTGGGTTGCTGAAAAAACTACAACTCAGTCAACACGAACTTTTGGAAACACTCTTTACGCGGAAACGATAAGTGACGAGTACAAAAAATACATCACACGAAGAAAAAAATTACAAGTGTGCCTGCCGTTATTGTTTTAACATGGAGTCACGTGGCAACGTAAGCGACACGAGTTGTATGTTTGAGAACTATCTCTTCCCGTATAACTAGATCACCGTTTGTAACAACAAACGCAAGTCACTCGTGCTCAAGCCATCGATAGGCTGAAAACTGAGTCTGAGGAAATGATAATTTTTGCACATGGCTAAACAAAACTTGGTGTGCAGAAATAAGAAGGAAAAAAAAAACAGCAATTTGAGATAACAGCGAACGAACGTCTATTAGGCTGATAGGTATGCAAGAAACACGTATATTAAAAAAAAAAATAGTAGTTGAACGTCCGCTAATATACCTACCGTTCTCATGATATAGCTCGTTCGCGGGCTATATTCCCAGTCCGTAACTGCATGTACGGGTTATCCCAATCCAAGCCGAATCCAGATTTTCGTTTATAACTTGACATGATAACAAGTCTTATTTGTTATTAAAGGTGTTCAGCAGTCAAGATGGTTGAACCATTCGCTTGCGGGGGAAATTGCACCAAATACCACCTTATACCTCACCTTTCTGAACGGGAACATTATTAAAGCACAGCATGGAGATTTTGCAATGGAATTTTCGATCCCAGCAATGGAATTTTCGAGAATTTGCTTTAGCATAACTTGGAAGGTGAAATCNTAACTGCATGTACGGGTTATCCCAATCCAAGCCGAATCCAGATTTTCGTTTATAACTTGACATGATAACAAGTCTAATTTGTTATTAAAGGTGTTCAGCAGTCAAGATGGTTGAACCATTCGCTTGCGGGGGAAATTGCACCAAATACCACCTTATACCTCACCTTTCTGAACGGGAACATTATTAAAGCACAGCATGGATATTTTGCAATGGAATTTTCGATCCCAGCAATGGAATTTTCGAGAATTTGCTTTAGCATAACTTGGAAGGTGAAATCAAGCTTATTCGAAAAAAAAAAATAATAGTCTCGAATACTCGGATTTGCATAGATGGGTGTCTGCAAATAGCGAACGTCTGTATTTCTCTTTGTCAGGCTCCGTGAGTTAGTGAACAATGAAGATACAGCGCGCATAGAGATTGACTTTTTTTTTTTGCTACACGATGGCATGTGCTGTTTGACGACCCAGTTCCCTGAGAATGTCGTCGGCCATGACTTCTACGGAGATAGCAGGACAGTCGGCAGTTTCCTGTGACATCTTTGGACGACTCCTTCATTCGTGTCTAATAAAGCCCCCCCCCCCCTTGGTTTCGAATTTCTTCACCAGGGCCAAAATTGTGGACTTAATGTCCGTCTTCAAATGTTACCCGCAACATCTGTCGACATGCTATAATCAAGTCTATTTTCCAGTACGTCTGTACAAGGAAGACACGCTGCCCGCTGCACAGTATACCGAGACATTTGTTCATTATTTTCTTATCAATTACCCTTGGACTGTCACCACGAGGAATTAAACACCCGCTTCCGGCCACGAGGCGAAACAACCGCGGGCAGCAGACACATCGCACCACAATTCAAAACGGAACCACACAGTCCCGCTCGCATTTCACAATCCTTTTCATTGCAACGTATTTGATGTGGAGAGTCGTGTTCGGTGTTGTGTGGACGCGGATCTCATCGCGTTTCACACAAAGTGGAGAGGGCCTGCTGAAAACATCGTTAAAATATCTTCGCTATTGCCAAAGTTACTAACGAGAACCTGGGTTCGGCTTGGAGAAAAAGGTCCTATATTTTAACCCATGCACTGACTGTTATTCTCCCAGTTAATTTGGAAACGAGGTAGGGCGTGTATTTCCATGAATTTACGTTGTATTACAGGCGTGATGTTTAAGTCTGAATACATTTTAAACCATATTCAGTTTATTTTATATAGATGAAAGTTATGCAAGGCACAAATAAATAGTGCTTATATTCTCGCTGGTTCACTTTATGAACGTACACAATATTGTGACAACGGTAATGTTAATTTCACATACGACGCAAGAATACAAAATGTATACAAACGCACATATTAAGCAAGGAAAGCAGAAATGCTCGAATAACAATGACAGCTCTACGGTATAGAAATATGTGTCGCCATAATGGGAAAATTTAAATAATACCTGAAACGAAATATTTATAAGTTATTGCTAGGAAAATAAATTTTCTTTACACCGTAGTATTTACTTTATTTAATTTCTGGCATTTGTGTATGCAATTGTGTGGCATACAAGTTATGCATTTACGTTAACTACGATTTCACTCACGTCTTTACTTTATCGTCGTATGAATAAAGTGACCAGGTCCGTGACGGTGTTAGTTTCACACAACGCGGAGTAATAAAAAAGGCAAAACATTTATCATAAGCTGAGTTTTAAAAAATGCACAGTTAAAAGTGAACAGCTTATATTAGACTTTGAACGATTTTACGATACCCTTCACATATGCAACAACGTAAGTTAGTCGTGTATATTTGCATATTTCCAGGCACTTGCGTTTATGTAACATCTGATTTCACCGAAACGACTCATCAAAGGAAAGAATCCTTTCCCGAAAATAAATATGTTATGCTTGGAGCGGTAATTTTGCAGCAGTAGGTGCGTTACAGATGGAGTTTTTCTTATTTCGCTAGCGCAGCTGGCTTTCTATCTTACTCGCCCTCTTTACTTTCGAGAAGAGGATTTCATTACGGCCTTACTGTCTGCTCAGTGACACCGCGCCAATCCTGTGCCCGAGGGGCGATACACCTACCCGAGAGTAGGTTAGTGCAGACAAGCGGCTGAAGGACGACAAGTGTCAAATCGGCTTTTGCGACGGACGACGAGGTGAAGAGAAGACAAATTCCTAGCCGAACTGTTTCCTCCATTTTTGTACGTTTGCAGCGCTCTCGGATATCCTTCACAGTTTTTTTATTTTGACGAAAAAAGGAGCGCCCCGGATGTTCTTGTAACAATGTTGACAACACAATGAAAACAATCTATAAATCACAATTGACATTTAGTTTTATTGAATCTATGGTGGTTTATATCGTTTATGTGAACTCCATAAATATCATTGTTTTTTTCTTGTGCACATTATTTATTGCACGTTTTTATGGACTCGTAATCACGTTGCAAATGGACGACTAATGGCAAAATACAACGGTACATATTTTAATACTGTGGAAATGCATGTGTTATATTGCATAAGCTTTATTTAACTCTCGTATGAAATAGCGAAAGCCGAAATATTTCATTTCATTTGCATGCTGTTTTAAAATAAAAAAAAATTAAAAAGATTTGGTTTTTACGTTCCGGAATGAGTGTAGTTTTATGACTGTTGTAATAAAAGCTGCAGAGTATGGAAGAAAGAGAGACACGGTTTTGGCAAATCTGAATGCTCTTATTTGAAGCGCTCAAACACGACACTATACAGCCGTTTGGATTTCGGATGTCATAAATAAACGGATGTATCAAAACATGACCTTACTAGCAGTGAAAGTTGATTGTATATTTATTATTGAACGTGCTACATTAAACAAAATATCTGAATTTTCACCGTTACGTTGAGAGTTACTCCATTTTTATTATCTTCTCCGTGATCATTGACAGAGACAGAACTCCTTCGAGCATACTCGTGTGCTATTAGATCGTAATANTTTTATTATCTTCTCCGTGATCATTGACAGAGACAGAACTCCTTCGAGCATACTCGTGTGCTATTAGATCGTAATGTACGCAGAGGATGCTAATGTGATAACGTGCATTTCCAAGCAGCCAACACACTAATATATAGAGAGCATGTCAGTGTCGTATTCTGGTTTTAACTATCTTGTTAAACAGATATACGTTGACGTTGGAATTTTAAAATAATTAATGCGAAAAGAGAAATTAAATCACTTTCGATGGAAAAAAACAAAAGTGAACATATTTGAAGAATTGGTTGATTCTGGAGAATAATACTAAAATTTTTTTTATCAAAGCTACTTCAATGGCAGGAGGAGAATGAATTTCTACTTTACTTTACGTATGTATAAAATGACATACTGATGAAATTATTGACTTTCCAGCATTTAAAATTACAGACACTATTTCTTAAGTTTTGTAGTACCGACCTCCTATTACATTTTACTCGCAGTTTCCAGCAAATTTGTTTCTCTTGCGTTTGTGACAAAGGAAACAATTGTTTGAAGTTCTGGTCGCCAAATTTATTTCGGGTCCACTTCAATTTTTTTGTCATTTTCAGGGACATTTACGAACTGTCTAAGCGTTTAGCTACGCAAATAGGAAAGTGTAAAATCTCGTGATGTTAAGTAACGACCGAAATGGACTCTGGAGAACACAAAACAGAGGTAAAATCTCTGCAGTTAAATTCCATCACCAAATAATAGTTTAAACATCTCTGGAATAATATCTTCTGCACAATTTCAAATAATTTTTATTTAGTTATTTTTGGATAATAAGACATCTTTGAAAAAATATATTTGTCATAAATCATTCATTTTATTTTTAAAGCCCTATACTAACAAATGGATACTACAATAAATAAATAATTAAATTATAAGTTACTATACAGGAAAAGTTTCTCCACGCGAAATTCACAACAAACTCTACGGTTTGTCTAAATTCCATTGTAATTCGCAACAGGAAACAATTTTTAATATCTAAACAATAAATTAAGGTTGGCCAAACTAGGACAAATAAATTCATTAGAATGAGTTACTGTATCCACACAAAATCGCGTGAGAAGAAATGCTACGGATGAAAAGTGAACATTGGCCATTGCGATATCAGGCACATTCAACAAGCACAGAAGTTGGAGATGGAAATAATAACTGCAAATTGTGACTAAGTTTTAATGCCACCTTGAGTGAAACGTAGTAGATGGTTAATTTTGACCGTTAGAATTTGCGCGACTACAGACAACCTTGCTACCAGGGACTCCGCAACGTGCAGTTGCAAAATTGTCTAGCTATTTGGTACTTTATAAATGTAAACAGTCGCTATGGTTTGTAATCATGACCCGGCTGAGCATGCGTAATCCTAGAGAGTAATGTGATTTTTAATAAATCAAGCAGTATACTTATGTTTTGACGCTTCTGCACCTCTATTTAACTGTCAAAAAATACGACGAGAGAGGGAATATTAAGTCACGTGCAATTTAAATAACGACCAATTTTACCGGCGCGGGAAGTTAAATGTTTCGTGAACTAGGTTTCTTTTTTATATAACAGATAGAGCAGAGCATTTCTTCGCACGCCAGAATGTAAAAGAGGGCGACATGAATAAAATGTCTGCAAATATTAAATTTTCGGTTAAAGCTAACGAGTCGGTGGCGTGCTGCTGAAAATATTTTCCTATTTTAACAGCAAAAATATCCAATTTTTCAAAACCGTCTTTGAATTTAGAACTTTTTAATTTAAATGACAGAAGCTCCAGTAAGAAGTGTTCGTAAGAGATGATACGATACAAGTAGTAGTGTTGATTGTGCGCATATATGGAAGTGTTAGATTTTTCCAGAACGGGATGTAGTTGCGAATTATGTATTTTATCATCGCTGTTTTCATTCTCATGATAATATTTAGTCACCAAACAAGAAAAGACAATTGCATTTATGCACTAGGGTGAGCACAGAATTCTAGATTTATCTAACTGACTACTTTGAGAGTTTTTCGGGTCATGTGACGTTGCCTATACTCAACAAACTTATAGGGAGTTTGCCTAATGTTATGACGTCCTTGTATTGTGAAGACATTAGTGACATAGTATTAATTAACCATTAGTTTTTACGAAGTTCATTACAAAGCTGTGTTACGTTGGTAGCACCCAAAACATACCAACAGGATATTCGGCCAGTAATGAACTTTGTAAAATACGCGATACATGTCCGGCGTCCAGGGGGATGAAGGATTGTTTTAAATGGGAATGCAGAGACAAACTGTTCTGGCCTCGCTGTCGTGGTGGATACATGCATCTCTCTGGCGTTTGTCTTACACATCTACAAATTTGTACAAAGTTTTTAATTTAACAAAATATCTGAAGGTAGTGTGTGAAATTCGTAATTTCTGCAGGAACGATCGTTACCGTCATGCAACCAGAATCTAAAAGCATAATGTTGGGAATGAGTCAATAAATATATTCTGCAATCGATTAATTAATATTCATTCTTCAGATTGATAATTGAAGAAGAAATTAAGAAAAACAACAATCTTGTAAATATATTCTGCAGCCAAAAAATTTTTTTACCTGTACCAAAAAATATTTCTTCTGGAAATACATCTAGAAATATTTGTGTGTCGAACAAATAAATAATTTGCTAAGGGCTCGGCTGTAAAAAAAAAAAAAAAAAAAAAAAAAAAANTACGGTCAGTTGAATTTATAGCGACCACAAAATATGTTTATTTAACATCAAAATAGTCATGACGAATTATAAAAATGATGTTTCACTTGCGACATGTGTGGTGCCACTTGTATTGGCAGAGGTTCATTTTAAAATGTCGGTACCCCTGAGAGGAGGGGGGCATTTATGTTTTAGGCTCTTGAAGCCACAGTTTTCGGCCGATTTCGGTGGGATTTGAGGGAGGGCTGTTGTCTTTGGACCCTCCCTCGGAGTGTCACTGAACTACAGCGCGCTCCTTCTCTTTGCTCGGTTTTTCCGTTCCTTGCTTTCTCCGTGGACGTCCTCCCCCAATCGCCCCCTGCACCACCCTCCTCCCCAAAAAGAAACCTACTCCCTCTTCTCAGCATTTGCGCAGCGCCGCGGTGTTTACTCGAACCACGTTCGGACAGTTGTTCACTCACTAACCTAACACCGACGGCCGTCGAGACTTGCAGTTGACGACTTCTCCTTCATCACTACGATCGTCGCTGTTCTTTCAGCAATTAAACACAATGTCTTAAATATTTCGGCCGACGTTTGGCGTGTGATAGCTTGTTGCTGTTGTACTATAGGCCTACATGTACCGCTATAGACAGTCTTGTTTCTATCGTTCCTCGTGAGCTGGTTTTTGTTGATGGCATTGTTCGAGCCTTAGGTACATGCGTGCGTCCACTGCCGTTGTTGTTATTTACCGAAATTAAAATGCACCCGGTATCATTCTTGATGACACCTCCTAGAAGTTGTTACTCTTTTCGGGCCACGCCATGCATCAGTATTAGGTTTACAGTTAAATTTTTAATAAATATTTTTAATGTTTTAGTGTTACATGATTACTTTAAACGTGTACTTATTGGCGCTGGCTTTGGTAGGGACGAAAGTAATTAATAGGGCTGTCCGACGTCAAGATTATTTCTTATTGAATATCTGTTGTATATTTTCTATTTTGGTATTATATATCAACGTTGGCTTTGATAGGGCTTCCATCCTTTTCTTAATTCATCTGTCTGATGTTGAATTGTTTGTGAGATTCCTTTTTTTAAATATTAATTTTTATTTATTTAAAAATTTTATTTCCTATGGGCTTTTTTTGTGATATACTATGTACCTTATATATATATATACATAGTGATTTGTTACAATACTTTGTGGTTAATAATTTTGTATCCATACTTTTGCAAACGCTACACACTTCGGAATTGATGAATTTATGAGATGTCTCCTCAGTTCAGATAGACACACGATGAATAATTATGGGGCATACAATTAAATTACAAGTTTTTGAGAGGTGAATGTGTGCAATACGCAGTTATGTATCTAGCGATAGTTCGCTCTATTATATCTCAGAGTTAAAAGCGCTAAGGGCTCCAACGCGTAATTTTTCAGTTTACAGTTATAGTTACGTCAACTGTAATATATGTATAACAGTGGAAACGTCACTGCAGTCTCAACTCTCTAAACCAGATAAAAATTATCGTAAAAAAATATTTTTTTTATAAACTTCCTTGCAGATGAGAACGTTCTCGAAGCTCAAAATCGGCAACTGAACGTAAGTAAATATGTGCGAATTATTTTGGTGACATAGGCTTCAAATTCGGAAGAACTGTATGTTCTTCAGTTTTTCAAAGTGGAATACGTTTTATTATATACATACTTTAGTAGTATTGACACGGATAAACAACGCATACGAAAATGAAACTGCGATCTTCGGTCACACGCACAATATGAAGGCCTTACTTACTAGAAATACCCATAAACAAAAAATAAACGGAAATAATTTTCAGGCTAAGCTATATTTTAAACACCTGCACATTTTCATGTAACCTTGTAATTAGATCACGATTCACTGGCAACTCCCTGGAGGCCCGTGTGTAAGTAATAAATCTGAAATAGACAAGGACTGATTCTAATACCTGATGTGGACTAATGCTTGATAATCCCTGGGACAAAAGTAGATGTAAGAACTATCTGATGTCTAACACACAGGGGGTTATGGAATCTAGCCTGTAGAGAAAGCTGTCCTAGTGCGTAGCCAGGGTGCACAGGCATGTTTCATTGCGCGCTTCTTGTTGACCTAGTCTCCCAGGCCGCGTATTTTATACTGTGGTCCATCTCTTAACTTGATCGAAACCTACAAAGTGCTTCTGAAATGAACTCTTGAAAATTTTCATCTTCTTATAAGTCACTGAAAGAGCAAATTTTTTTTCTTTCCTTACGTGTACGAAGTTATGTTAATCACGAATGAGCACTTGAACTCAGATTTCTATAGACATGAATATTAAAGCAGATACAAGGCCCATTTCAGGAGAATTGGTCCGCAAATGAACCTATGGCACGTTTGCAAGAAAAGGCCCCCATCACATAATTTAATCTTTACTGTATTTTTAACCAGTACCTTGTGACTGGGTCACTGTTGTTTCAGTAATAGGCACGGACACCTATTATCGCGAAAGTCTTGCTATTTGTCTTGCCAGTCAGAATGACGTCACTTCAATACTGAACAGCAACGATTCCCGGCCAGGCACATAAGACGCGTAATGTTTAAATCCATTCAATCACAAGAAATGGATATTAGTTAGAACATTCGAATACAACTAGACAGGAACAGTTTTCTTAAAAACTGGGAAACCATATAACTATTACTAGAATTAATGGGGTCACCACTACGTTTTGTCTCATACCAAATATCGAACACACACGCATTTGTATTGCTCATATCACTGAAAAAATCCTAATATATATTGTGTATTCGCAGTTTATTCACACTTTGTATAATACAACTTTTAAAAAATTCCACTATGTATAATGTGTTCGGTTATTTCCTACATTTATATTTATCACGAGCGTTTAATACTACTGTTAGCAATAAGTACCTAATTTTTGACAAAATTAAAATTTTACTAATATTTTATTGATAAATTATAATATTTCGTTTTAAATTAATACGAATAAAACAGTGAGAAAACGGTGCGTTGGTAATGTCTAGTAAAAAACAGTTGTAATGCAAAATAAGTATTACTACACTGACTGCGCACGAATGCGGTGCGTTGTCCCTTTGATACAATTTTCTGATCTGGTTGAGCTTTGTTTGCACGAGGCAGAGGAATACCCTAGAAGCAGATATTTAGCAGGCTACAAAAAGTTAGAAGTAACCTAGAATGGACTATGATAGGCCTATATCCCGAAATGAAGAGAATATAAAATAAATCTACAGATAAGGTGGCCTTATTACATAAAAACCAATACAAAAAATTATTCTCGCCATAGCAGCAGTCATTGAACAAACATAGGTAGCCAAAATGTGCAAAAGACCGTGGAGTTCAGAAAACGGTTTGGTAAAATTTGCGTTATTTACGAAATTCGCCGTATCAGTGTCGGGAAGATGAACTGCTGTAATGCATTCCAGTATTTCCTCTTCATTTTATTTATAGTATTCGACAACAGCCTGCAGAACATAGTTTCGCAGCCAGCGTGGAACGAGTTTAAATAGGCGCCTCACATATTGATCAGGTTTGATTGGAATACGCCCAGGTTGCTCCGGACGGACAGTTGTCACCAGGTCCTGCTACGAACACCGGAAGTTTAGAAAGTAGTGGGAAATCATCTGTGAGCTTTGCAACGGTCCACCCTTCGAAAATGTTGTCGATTTGGATAGCGAATTTCGCGAAACGTTTGGTTACCAGGTATATTTTTTAAATCACTAGAGCGTATGTCAACATTTCAAGAGCATAGTTATTTATCGTTACATGTTATGAAACTATTTGTGGGTGCTAAATTTCAGCTGACACACATACATAGTTTGTTTCTGTATCACAACCAACGTTCAGCGATAGTGATACGAGCACCTCCTAAAGCGAAGCGGCGACACATTTTTGGAATCAGAAAACCACATATAAGATCACTGAGCTCTGTACTTTGCAACGCAAGTACCAGCAAAATAAAACATTCTTGTGTACCGTGGAAACGATTGTGTACACTGGATCTGAACTCTGTTAACATGTGTTTGGATGTCTTTTTCCTTTGCTCGTTTTAGTTACCTGCACACCTGCCACTTAAATTCTTAGTAATTTTTTTAATTGAATTCTTCATGAACGGATTGCACAGCCAAATAGCTTCCCACGGCCAAAGCAACCAATACCAAGATAAAACTTACGTGCGAGTTTTCCAGTGTATTGAAAACGATAGTGCAGAGTTATTACTTTGAGGAAAATGAACGGATGTGACCGTGAAAGATTAATTTGCGCAAGTGAGGGGTGATGTGTGGGTGTTAGTGCACACGACCGACCAGTTTCTGGCTAGGGGGTGTGTTTCCGTTGGCCAGGACAGGGTCGAGCGGAAACGGAGTGTGGTATGGATCCGCGCCATTTGAGGGTGCACTTTGCCGAGCGGGGTGAAGGGGGGTAGAGGGGATAGCGCAGACAAACACGAGAAAAATAAATTAGAAGAGGTAACTGGGGTGGAGCTGGCCACCGGCAGCATCAGGAGGGGGGGGAGGAGGGGTGACAAATGGCGCGTGAGGGAAATTGAAACAAAGGAGGTGGTCAAAATTGAGAGAGGGAAGGGTGTGAGAGTATTGGCGAGCAGAGACGTGAGAGAGAAATGCGTTACGTGTGTTTGCGTGTTTGTGAGCGCTTCGCATGAGCGAGGAACACACACACCCTCACAGAGTGAGTGAGAGGTGGAGGGGGATGTTTATTAAGATGTTTATCCAAATATGCTAAATAACGTACCTCCTTATTACAGCGTACTCCGAGCAATGTAATGTCGACTCAACGTGCGGAACTTTTTGACGGAGAGCGAGAGAGAAACCTCTTGATGGTTAAGCCGTAGTTTAAATTCAGCTATCCGTGACTAATGATGGTAATGATATTCATGCCTTTTCATGGACACAGTCAATTGTCATTATTTTATAGTGCAAGGCGTGAGAAATATGGATGTTAAGTAACTAAAGAACTTCACCTGTTATGCCTAGAGCAGGAAAGGTAAACCATTTGCGAAATAATTCCTTAGTTTAATCTGCCGAAATCAAACACAGAAGATGCAGAACGCATTCCGACGCACTACCGCAGACCGAGCATATCCGGTGTCTCGTATATATAAACTTTCTAAGACAGAATAAATACCGAATTTCTGAAATGTATGGTGTTTCCTAGAATTATTGAAGGCGCAACACTTGGCCCGAAAGTCACTAAGCATGAAACTTCAGCACATAAATTCATTTCACCTAAAGGTCACCAGGCTCAGAGTCAATGGTAGTGAAATTATTTGATATTCAACTAGTTTGGCCTAATTAATTAGCCTAAAATCACTTAACTTAAATTCCTTTTTCCCTAAAGTCACGTTCATGACTAAATGAGAAACAAATAGTATGCATTGCCTTTTGTTTGCTGTTCGTATCTGAGTGCAAACTTCCTTACAGGATAACAGAGAGCAGCACGATCTGCGTCGTCGGCTACCAGTGACGATACGTCGCCCTACTGTGAAAATAATAAATAAAATCTTATTCGGCTGATAGCGTCGGTCACGTCGCATCATTGTGAAAACCGTTTCTGATTGCAATCAGTCGAAAGAAGCGCCGATGAGTAAGATAACTGAGGCGTGACCGGTCCGAAGTGGAGAAAGCGGTAGACTACCGTCATAGAGAAGATAAACATACAGATACGAAATATCGTGGGGGGCTCCTTTGATGAGAGTGAACCCATTCTCCAAGTGGGCAGAACAAAGCTCTGAGTGGGCAGAACAAAGCTCTGAGTGGGCAGAACAAAGCTCTGGGGATGGGCTTTATGTCCTATTTGTTACAGCATGCTGTGAAAGTTTCCCTGTTGGCTGGGCTGTCAGCCAGCGAGTAGGCGTTTTAACATTGTGTTTGCCAGTGACGTCAATTTGCTGACGTGAGCGGCTCAACCTCGCCTAATAAGTGGCTGTTCCATCTTTGCTTCCTCAAGACGGTGCGATGCGGACATAAAGGCTAAATAGTACAATCGTAGTGTGCAAGGGTTCGAGATCAACCCAGAACAAATAAATGAGGGCGATCCTACATCGAAGATTTTGCCAACTTTCCGACCAAATAATTTTACCATTGTGTTGTATTATTTTAGGAGAATATCCTGCTCCGCATCTAAGCGTACAGAATTTCCACATTAGCAATAGCTCATTAGAAATGTATCACCGTGGCATAATGCTTGCTCAGACAGTCGGCACAAACTATAAAGCAATGTTGTTGCGTGTCCACAGTCGACAAATTGTCGGGGCATTTTTTTGTCGTAACTTTCTTGACTTGACAACAGCTGAGTGATGAAGCAGTCGTGTTGTTGGTGAACGAGTTCACAGGACACTATCTGTCATCAGGAAAATAAAACATATACGGCCAATGAATGGGCGAAGTATAAACTGCTTGTGTATTCGTTCTTATGGCTTGAAGAAAAAAGCGTCGACGTACTTGTCAGTTTTGTTACCATCGTAAGTACGCCGGGGCGGATGTACTCACGACACACGCTCCACAACTGCACTGGCGTACAGTGAGCGACGACAAATTGTTGCACGTGGACACGACTGCGTCGATCAGCACTGCACGCACTTGTAGTAAGAGAAGAAATTCGTCGAGGTCTTATAGCCCTCCACGACCCTTTTCAAAAGCTGAACGACACTTTGGTCATAAGTCGCCAGTGGGCACTCTTACGTTTAAACGACTGAGCACACGTTAACGAAAAATATGGCGACAGTTTGTCAACTGTGGACATGCAACCTATTCATGGTTTCTTCAAACTTTTTGAATCAAACCTTTTCAAAATCACCGTGTGCACGACGTGATCGGTAGCTGCCTGAATATGTCATGTACCACAAGCGTTGTATACTTATGTTTACATAAAAGTAGGTTATTTTTAGTTAAATAGAAATCTTACTTTAATTATATCATTAGTTATAATTTTACACTTGTATTTATTATAAATAAAAACTGCAAATAAATAGTTTTGTTGGTAATGGCTAGCAAGGAATTGTGCTTATGCAAAATGTTATTTCGCAGAGTGCGCGCGGATATGATGCGCTGTCCCTCTGGTGAATTGTCTAGACTTGTTAAGCTCTGTTTGCATAAGGCGTAGGAATAGCGCGGAAGTAGAACTTAAGCGGGGCATCAGAAAAATTGAGAAGTAACTACAAACGGACTATGCCACCGTGGGCCGCATGCGAGCGTCGACATGCGACAGTCACTGCTCCCACAGCTGGGGATGGCAGGAGGCTGGGGCAGGCCTCCGCGGGTGTGTCGCCTAGCAACGCGGGCGAGACGAGGCGCCCAGCCCACTGCCATGCCAACCCCCAAGCCGGAGAGGGGGGAGGGGCACCGGACCAATTACCGGGGCGACACGCGTCATGGGCAGCCCCGACCCTTAGCGGGCGTCGAACGCCGGTCGCCGACACCACGCCTTGTCCGCGCTGTGTGGTCTCCGCGGAAGGGGGGAGGGTGTCTTCGACACTTGCCACGTCGTGGATGACCTCCGGGGATCGCACCTCACCCCCCTCGGTCGCACACACCTGGCCAGATATACGGAATGATCCTCAACTCTAGGCACAAACCTGCAAACTCTTTAAGGCGATTGGTCATAGAAAATGAAGTATAAGACATACTACGACCTACATTGTAAAAAACACGTGCAAATATTCCTGTTCACGAAATTAAAAATCGTGCATTAATTCAAAGGTTTATTTAAATAAACTGACATTTGCATTTCATTAATTCTTTTAAACAATATTTTTTATGTCAACTTTATCTTTCTTTACAGAGAAANTAAACTGACATTTGCATTTCATTAATTCTTTTAAACAATATTTTTTATGTCAACTTTATCTTTCTTTACAGAGAAAAAAAATTATTTTTGAGATTGTTGTTAAGAAATCTTGCAGTACACCAAAAGAAAGAGTTAAGTCATATTAAAACTTTTCTTTAGTAAATTGCAGTTTTAAGAACCTATTGAAACATACTAAATGTTAAATCACGAAATAAAAAATTTCTTAGATGATAGATATAACTATTTAACTGACTTTTTTTTACAAAGGATACTGTTGAACTGTTCTAAGAAGAACGCTAGTTTATCGTAGCCATGAAAATAAAGATCAAACAAATTTTTTGTTTGATGTATACCTATTTCGTAGTTGTAAATATTTAACAAAATATTTATTTGCGACAGCAGGTCACGTATAGCGGCAAAGAGTGTTTTTATAGTGGATAACTGCAAAATTCGCGTTATTTAGCATCAAGGTAGACTTTATCGTTCGGCATTATTTTTAGGTCAGTGTAATTTGTTTATATGCTTGTGCAACGGTGATGATGCAGTTTTATGTCCAAATTAATTGGAAGTGATTGGCCAGGTCCTTTATTATTTCTCAACAACTATTGGTCCAAGTTGTCAACGGCGTTACAAAATGGAACTGAAACTGAACGATAAACTCAATACACACGCACACAAGTTTTAGGTATATTCTGTCTTCAAATAATAAGGCGAATCTTAGAGTACCCTATCTGTCACCTTAAATGATTATCGTGTGAGAGGCACGCACTTGAAAAACGGGAATTGAAATGAGTTATTGCAAAATGTCAGTGACTGAGTGAGATGAAATGACATGTTCGTGTGATTTGATATCTCCCACCTGAGAACATTTGGTGGGCGATAGCATTGGCCGTCCTTAGGACATTAGGAGACACCAAGTTACTTACCATAAGTGTAGAAGTCGTGGTGGTCGTGCGGGATATGACCGCACTGGGGTTGCGAGGTCTCCCACTGGAATTACGATCACCCCCACGGACCTACGAATCGCACTTGTACTGCAGGATTCCATGTTTATTGTAACTTTCGTATCATGTCTTTCAAGACCAGTTGAGGTTGGTTAATATTTTTACTTTTACTTCAATATCGAAAGTATATTAAGGTAAGTGTGGGGTGAGGCGAGCATCACAAGACGACGCAGGCTATGGGTACATTATTACGGGAAACATACATTTTACCACCTTTTAACACGACCACATGAATTATGTGGTAGCCACAAAGTGCAAAGTCAATTGTTATTAATAATGAATTCCAGTGACCCTTAAGATTGATTTTACAATTATGACGTGGGACCTAATATTTGATTACATCTCTGTAGGACTAGTTAAAAAAAATATATATATATTTTATGTAAGAGTAGTTAAATAGCCCAATTTTTTTTTATTTTTACTACAGCATTTAAAAACAAAATAATAACGCATATTTTTTAGAAATGCCGTGCTTTCAGCAGTTTAACATGTGAGTAGTATTAGTGGCAACGTATTACTAATTTATTCCTATTGTTGACTGCAGGTGTAATAGAATAACCAGAGTACGAACCAGAGTACGAACCAAAGTAATATCTGAGAATCAATAGAATAATATTAGTTACGTGTAGTAACTGAAAAAATCCAAAGTTAAATCTTGGCCACCAATGCCATGTTCACTATCTAACGAATGTGGGTGTAAAAGTTGAGGGAGATATGGGAGAAAAGCAAGTGTTAAAGATGGACTCCCACTGTAAAAAAAAATGCATTCTACGCCTTTGCACCAAAGAAAAATCTGTTTCACGTGAATTTTTATTGAATGTTTTGACGTAAGAATCACGCGTACATTTAAAAAAAAAATCCCAAAACGTAGCCTTGGTGTAACACTCTCTAGCGAACGATTTTTGAGAACACCAAACGTTTGAAAGGGTGCCGTGGATTGGATGCCAGGTGTGCAACTCAATGACGGGTGATTTTATTAAGCGCCAAATGTGCACAGATGACAGATATCGAATCAGGCTAGCACTACCCATTTTTTTGGTTTATTATACGTAGTCTCTGGCACTTTGGCAATTTTTCTTCGCAATTTTCAAATTTTTATGTTAGATCATATGTCGTATAATGTTTTCTGCCTCATTTACCACAACGATTCGTCTCACAAAATTCGTACCTGGTTTTGAAGATTGTACTGTGCAGAAGCATAACGATATGATGAATGTTTTAGCGACAACCTCGTGGCCGGGGTCGCTAAGATCAAGACGTTATGGGTTCTAATATCGAGTAAACCGTGGAAGTATTATGATTCTTAGATGTAAGAATAGGTTATATTTTTAAGTAATCCACAAACCCACCTCCATTACTCATTCTGAGATCAGTCGCTCTGCATAAAGCCAAACCTATGAAGGGCGTGGGAATATGAAATGTAAATTTTTAATGTTTAAAAATTAATATCTACTTGTAGACAAAAAGTAAGGTTCTATACGATAATAACAAATTTCATATTTAGATGTAATTAGGTAAGTCTGTGGGTTGGGTTTAACGTATCGTCGTCAGCGAGATGATTACACTGAGATAAACATTTGTTGAATGAAAAAAAAAAAATTGTTCGGCGCAACCAAATTAATTGTTTGTGTAGGGGCAATTAAATATTTTGTTCTGGAAACCAGATTATTTTGTGGTTTTACTCGGTTGCCCCAAACAAAGATTTGGTTGGTGCAACTGAAGATTTGTTTAGTGCTACGTACTTAGACAGTTTCGGTTGATGTAAAAAAATATAATAACGAACCTGAGATTCCGACCGTTTACGCCCTAGCCACCGACCTTAAGTGACTACTGATGAAATATGAATGTTTTTAAAATATATGTTCAGTTCGAATACTAGATAACGTGCACAAATATACATATTTCAAATTTTACAGCTTTTTTTTTCAGGTTTCTTTTAAACCTGGTTTATAAGGATGTTTAATTGTTGAAACCATTATTAAGCAACAATAAATGCACTACCTATCACTGTTACTATCCTAATAGTAGGATAAAACTAATTCTCGAGGTGTGTTTTAGAACTAAGGCAATCATATTAGTTTCCAAACAAATATATATGTAGTTGATTAAACTGAATATTTTCTTTACAGTCTTATTTCTTTTGGCCCAACACAAAGATTTGTTAATTCAAACGTGTAATTTGTTAGATGAACAAAATTAATTTTTTTTTTTGCTTTTCAGGTTTTGTTTAGACTCTACTCAGCCAAATATTTTGTTGGGGCTACTAAATATGTTTTGGCCCTATACAAACAAATATTTTTATGACTCTAACAATCCTTTCTCTCAGTATAGAGACGGAGTTAGTTGCTCATGGAAGCAGGAACGTGGAATCAACTCACTGATGTCTGATGTAAGGAAACACAGCAGCATTCGCCTGCAGTGATTTCGGGAAACAACAGAAAACAAAAAAATAGGATGGCTGGACCGGGAATCAAACCCGGGTCCTCCCGAATGCGAGTCCAGCGAGTAACCACTTCGATTATAGTAACCATGAAAACCAAGCAGTTTACAAAAGCGCATAGGAACACGTCTTAGCATAAGTAATGGTGAAATCCAAACGAGAAAGTAATGTGCGGAAGTCCAAAACGCATTGGGTGGGTCGGGCGAGTCCATTGCCGCTGCACGAAGGGACGGGGGTTGTTCAGTTGCGACGGTAACGTCACGTGGTTCCCCTCCCTCCCTCCAGAGGCGAGTTTTATGAGGGGGGGGGAGGGGGCTTGCATTCCTGCCCTCAAAGCTGCGCGAAGTTTATTTTCTCATCTAAATTTAACTTCACTATTCTTTACAACTTTTCAAGTCAATATTGAATAAAATCAAGTACAGCGTAAATTGTTTTAAAAAAATAACAAGAGCAAACAATCAAATACGTTGCATGGTTTCATCCCTTTGTTCTCGTTTCACGCCGACGTTCAGAACAATTAGTCTGTAAGCCAGTTAAGGCAGGGCTCCAAGAACAAAGGGTACCTATTTGGCGTTGAATATTATTCAGTCATTATGTTTTTTTAGTTCCTGGATGTGCGGTTCTCATATTGAGGCTTTCAGGATATCGACTCTCTGTTTATTCGCGGTTTTTTCATACTTTTTTAATTAAACCTTTGAAAATTCACCCCAAGTATGACGTGTTTAGTTGTATGCTAATTGCCATGCATCACAAGCGTTTTACACTTATGTTGACATAAAGGTATATTATATTTCGTTAAATTAAAGTTTAACATATATTTTAATATAAATTAAAATATCTCATTTATAATAGATATGAATAAAAACAGTGAGAAAATATTTGTGTTGGTAGCGCCTAGTAAGAAACAGTTCTCGTGTAAAATATTATTATAAACGAGTGCGCACGAATTCGATGCGTTGTCCTTTGGTGTAATGTTTTAGACGTAT
This sequence comes from Clitarchus hookeri, assembly GCA_002778355.1. Classification (NCBI taxonomy): domain Eukaryota; kingdom Metazoa; phylum Arthropoda; class Insecta; order Phasmatodea; family Phasmatidae; genus Clitarchus; species Clitarchus hookeri. The sequence continues at coordinate 35,815 of NQII01010500.1, forward strand.
TTAAGCTTAGTTTGTATCTTGGAAGGAGAACTTTAGCAGGGCTTCAGAAAAGTGTGAAATAATAGTGAATGGATTATAGTTGCTGAAGGCTGTTTTATGGAGGCATCGGAATAAATAAATGTTGAATTAATATTTATTTAAAGTTTTAATTATTGAATTTGGTGACTAACGTTATTTAAAACACGTGACTTCTTGTAAGTTATTGAGAATAATACACAGGTCTATTCTACTACGTACTTATGGCTAGCTAATGAAGTAAGTATTCCTGTCACTAAAATATTTTGTGCTCTTATTTCCGCCTTCGTGATATGTGAATAAATTTAGACCAATTCTCGTTATGCTAATAGAGAAGGCGGAATAACATTCTCGTTTCAGAGTATTATTTTGAATATTGTACCTGTGCTTGGAATATGGACGTATTTTATTTACACTCATGTAGAAGGCAAAAATATTTACAACGTGTATCTGTGATTACACCTGTTTAATGGAAGTAAGTATACCATTGTATTTATTTTTCAATGCGATTTATTTATTTTTCGAAATATGTGATAATATTTGAGAAAGCCGAAAACAAAAATAAATGTGTCATTTAAATATTTTATAATAAAATAAAATAAGAAAAATATATTTCTTAATAACGTTGCATGTTAAACGGTGTTCGGAAATCATATATTAAAAAAACAAATATTGTTAATAGTTATTGCTAATGGGAATTGGAACACAGCCATTACAATATACGTAATTATGTGAAATGAAAAGTGTTTTCAAATTAACTGGGAAATATTTTTCAGTTCCCAGTTTATATCTTTGTAAAACGCTCAACGCACACCCTTAATACATTATCAAGGGAACTAGGATTTGTTTGTGGGTAGGTTGTCCAAACAAAAGTAAGTGAATTTTTATACTGACGTGAATGTGCCTAGTTCAGGCTTTGAACTCTTAAGTATAAACATTTCGACAACTCTGATGATTCCCCACGTTTTGCTTTAGCATGGTGGCCAAACGACCGGGACTTGAAACATTATTAATGTTGAATTTTTCTTTTTAACAGTAATGAAATTTATTTGTTCCACCGTGGAGTTTTCACCCATTTCTAACAGCGTGCAGATTGTTGGATCACGCCGCTATTAATGGACCACAGCAACACAGTGATTGTGACCCAGTTTAGAAGGGTAATGACATCCCAGAAGGGCAATAGAGAACGGACAAATGGTAGAGTACTAAGTACGCAGAATTTCCCGAAGTCAGCACCTCTGCAATTTAAAACGAACATAAAACTTTTAAGAGGTCTTCCTTATTATTACCGCAGTTACCACTTCTTCACTTATACCATTCGGTCGTAGAGTTTTGTCACTCAATTTCGCTTCGAATCCCACAGCTCTTGGTATTAATACTTTGTTGCCCCACACACCATCAACGACCTGCATAACTAAATCATACATATTTCACATTAATTAAGCACACTCCAGTCGCGATAAAGATACAAATTATACATGTTGTGCTAATGCCAATTATTTACACGAGCTCTATGTAAGACAGCAGCAACATTCAGCGCTGTGAAATTAATATTTATGAATGTTTTCCAGACTGTACACCTATTCTCCGTCGGAACGCTGTTTATCACCGACGCGACGTAACGCTTCGATGAAGCTGCTGATTAATAAGCTGACTGTACAGTCACAAACCCCTATTGGATAGTGCACGTTTCAGGCTCTCATCATAATGATGACAATAAAATAAACTTTGTCAAGATCGAAAAATTTACATGATAACGGTTTTTGTGTTATGTTACATATACAGCATGTTACTGCAGGAAATAGGGCTTCCTTCTCTAACACGCTCTAAAATCCTAACAGATTAAACTGCTCCAAATCAGCGAATTTTGACTTCAGATTTATTGAAACTGCTCCACCTGAATCAGTAAAATTCTACTTATCATTTAAGTTGCTGGTACTCACTGATTAAACAGTGATTTCTATTGATTGGTAGTGAATTGCCCTGGCGTTTCAGCAAAACCTCAGTGTATTACGCTGATAAGCCAGAAGATAAAATATTATTAACCGAAGATTAAGTAAAATTATTCTACTGATTGAAATCATTGATTCAGATTTCGAGTAAACCGATTGGATTATTTAATAAATATCCGATTTTGGGCACGTACTTAGAAAGGAGGGTACAAGAATTTGTTTTGGAAAATGTGACAGAAGCCCTTTATTTCCAACTTTTCATCTGAAAATGTAGTATTGAGTTTCTCATAAATCTTGGAACTAATGCAGCATACCCAAATAGCAAAATATTGCTTTGTATTGAACAACATTGTAACAGTTTTGTCAAACGAAATTTCTGGTTTTCTGCATCTCTGATGAATGGCGATTTCCTTTAATTGAAAGAGTAATGAAGAGGAGTCTAAATCTTCATCGTTGGTTACAGATGCGTTCAGGCATAATTCATCCGAATGTACAGGAGCGAAACTGCAGCGTTCATCTTGAGCACTTCGCTGCGCACCCAAGCAAAATGGCATCATTCACTGGAAATAAGGAAGAACAGCATGCGCTCTATCATCACCTCTCTAGAACAACCAGCATATGGCTTTCCGTAGAATGCAACTCAGCTAAACTACATAAGAAAATATGACTAGCTGATAAGTTCCTATGCAAGTAAATATTACGTCGTTTTACTGTACCACAAAAGCAGTAATGCGACAAAACTCACCACATTGCAGCAATAGAGTAGCTAAAGAAGCCATAGCACTTGCAATGCTACTGGGCAGCACTTAACAACATCTGTTTCTCACATTTGACTACAGTCGAAACCGCATTTTCATTAATATTTTAAATTTTTTGGAACTCCTCCTAACTTTTTATTTACTATATACAATATTACTAAAATGTTTTTTCCTCTATTCGTGTTTATTGAATGTATTCAGTTTGAAGTTTATAAGTACAATTAAAAATGAAACATCGTCAATCACCTTGGGACAAGCGTAAATGGCGAGGCCACAAATGTATAATAATTACACAGGCCAACAAAAAAATATTTTGTAAACATTTTTTTAATAAATGCAGCTGAATGTTTGTATTTTTGGGTGCTGAAACCGAATCTGGCATCAGTTTTATTGTATCGCCCACAGTTTTCTCAAAATGTGCATTTGTATGTAAAAATGAAATGTATGCGATTGTATTTAAAAAAATTCATTACATACATTTTAAGGGTTAATTTTTTGGTATTTTCTTTATCTTTTCTCTTTGTAGCTTCTTTTGTAGCTTTTTCTCCAATGTGATGCATTTTGTTGTTCTCGGTGAAGTGACCTGCAGTAATCACCCATCATGCTGACATTTCACCGCCCCTGGTAACGTTTCTCCATCACTTTGATGTCCTGGTGAAACCGCTCCCCCTGCTCTTCACTCACATCACCCAGGTTGTCAGGGAAAAAGTCAAGATGGTTGTGTAAGAAGTGAACTTTAAGGCTCATCAGGCATCCCAGATTTCTGAACTTATCTATCATATTATATACAATAAGCTCATTAATTAGGTCTTTAAAATTTCCCAAAAACTTAGTCACAACTTGCTCAAATTATATCCAAGCCTCCTTTCCTTTTGTAGTCATTTTTGTTTCAAAGTTGGAATCGAACATCATTTCACGAATGTCAGACCCAACGAAAACCCCTTCCTTCAGTTTAGCTCCTGATAAATGAGGAAACCTTTCACATAAATACTTAAAATATTCACCATCTTTAGGCAAGGCTTTTACAAACTGTTTCATTAAACCTAATTTAATTTGAAGAGGTGGTAGAAGACTTTTTTTTTTGGATCTATTAAAGTTATATGCAAAAAGTTCTTCTTTCCAGGTGTTAAGGTTTTTCTTGCAGGCCAATGTTTTGAGAACCAATGTCGATCCCTTGCTCTGCTGTCCCACTTACATATAAAACATGGACATTTAGCAAATCCCTTTTGTTGACCTAGCAGCATGCAAACAACTTTCAAATCTCCACACATAATCCAATCGTGAGCAGGATAGTTAATTTCCTTTAAAATAATG
>NQII01010501.1:0-35416 GCA_002778355.1 Clitarchus hookeri
TATAAAAATGCTGCGCACTATTGGTTACACTTTGGGGCACTAAGTATTTCAGCTTCGGCCTACAGGCCAGTTGACGCATCTTGGTGATGCGTTACGTTGTATGTAAGGGTGTTAGCTGCTACGACGTAATGATTAATGGCCCGTGTGCTCAACGGCTGTGGTTTTTGGGGTAAACACCATTTCGGATTGCCTACTAATTTATTACAAGACCTATCTCTTGTCATAAATAAAGTAGGAGGACTTCTTGAGTCACTTAGTACCTGTTGGCAAGAAGGTGCAAGTTCCGTTCTTGTCAACCTGCACTACGCACTCTTCGCCTGATGTGATTGGTGTGGCCCGGTGCAGCTGATGCAGTTGATGTGACTGCGGCGGTCAGAGTGGACGCATGGTTCATGTCATTGTTTTTCCTTTTCCTGGCATTCAGAAATGCATTTTTAGTGTTTTGAATGCACTGATTGAGCTCTACCAAACTGGAACTCTAAAAACTTGCAACTGTATTTAATTTGTGTGCCCAACATTGTATGTGCACCATTTATTCACAAAATATGGTCTTCAAAGTATTTGCACAAGTTTTCATATATTTAGCTGAATCTGATACAATCCAAATCATTCTTCACCCGTCGCACTTGGTAACTCTTTGACTGCTCCCACAAACATGCTTGGGTCTCTGCTACATGAATCAGGATGAAGAACATGCAGAGTCCTACTCTGCCAGTTGTTTCGTTGCACAGAAATAACATATTTTTGTTCCGAAGAACATTTTGTATCTTTTNCAGAGTCCTACTCTGCCAGTTGTTTCGTTGCACAGAAATAACATATTTTTGTTCCGAAGAACATTTTGTATCTTTTATTTCTTGGAAACGTGAAGTTGTGGTAAGTATGCTTCTCTTAATCTGTTGGCAGGTCACCGGCTCCTGACAATAAAAATAAAACATCCTGTATTTATGTACACAATTAAGTAAAAGAAAGTAAATTCTGAAAAATTACTTGTGGAGCAGTAATGCAATGCCATGAAAAAAATTTAAGCATTCAGCTATAATTCTATTTTTCAGATTACAATCACTTTCTTATGAACTGTTTCACTCTGTTGATTCTAACATGAATTGAAACAAAAATAGCAACATAATTTTTTGCATTGAAAATACGTTAATCCATGTGAACAGTCTGGTACCTAATTTATCCGAAGTAATGTCGAGTGTTTCTCCTAAGCATGAGTGAAGTTGCTAATCTATATAATTTCCAGAAGTTTTGATTTGATTTACACTTTGGTTGTAAAATTCGGATTAAATGTTAATCACGTGTTTACTAACAAACAATCAATTATACAAATTACAATTAAGAAATATACAAGAAATATTTATGTTTATGACAGAAGAAAGACTGTTTGTAAGTGCAGACAAAACAAAACAATTGGAAAACAGTGTGTGTTCAGCCATTTCCTCATGGGTGGTCAACTTTTGCAAGAGGAATATTTGCCTCTGTCATCATTTAAACAAAACTCGACACAAATTGCTGTAGCTGCAGTCTACATAGTCATTTATTAAAACCTGTTCCGATGTAGATGCATTTTGCTGAAGAAGCACTTTATTTTTTTTAGTGTGAGCTTCATTCTTGATGTGTTTTGTCAACGTGTCTTTTCTTGCCCAATCGATACGCACATTGCAAAACTTGCACATCAACATTATTATTTTGTCTCTTACATAAAAAATGTAAAAAAAAAAAATNCGATACGCACATTGCAAAACTTGCACATCAACATTATTATTTTGTCTCTTACATAAAAAATGTAAAAAAAAAAAATGCTGATGTGAAAGGAATTATAATATTTGTGAGTGTGCAGTTTTCCTAGTTGCAGCTCTCCAGGNAAAAAAAAAAAATGCTGATGTGAAAGGAATTATAATATTTGTGAGTGTGCAGTTTTCCTAGTTGCAGCTCTCCAGGAAGAAACATTCAGACTTCATTTCTCTTTTGCTATCATATATAGACAACATTTTCGGCATTTTAACAATGGTTTCTACTATAAATTATATATCTAACGACACGTCACATCCTTCACGCGTAGTTTTAGTGGAACCAATTTATACTAAACAATGTATAAATTAATATAGTGCTGCAATGCGCACATAGTCTTCCAGGGTTTTTACTAATCANCAATTTATACTAAACAATGTATAAATTAATATAGTGCTGCAATGCGCACATAGTCTTCCAGGGTTTTTACTAATCAATTGGCAGCAACAGCGCGCGTGTGACGGACAACATGAGAAACACAATTTAGTAAGATAATGTTTGTTGACTATCGCTATCGGTACTATTAATAGTGCTGCAATGCGCACATAGTCTTCCAGGGTTTTTACTAATTGATTGGCAGCAACAGCGCGCGTGTGACGGACAACATGAGAAACACAATTTAGTATGATAATGTTTGTTGACTATCGCCATCGGTACTATTAATAGTGCTGCAGTGCGCACATAGTCTTCCAGGGTTTTTACTAATCGATTGGCAGCAACAGCGCGCGTGTGACGGACAACATGAGAAACACAATTTAGTAAGATAATGTTTGTTGACTATCGCCATCGGTACTGTTGCAACGTATCCTCGATGTTGTGAAAAGAAAGTTTTTGCAGTGTTGACAAGGATGCATCAATGGAAATGTTTTCTTATGTGTCCAGTTTTATAAGTAGTTGTTTTGTTGTTTAACATTTTTATTTTTGTTTGTGTGTATATAGCATGCATTGTCACAGAAGATTGCATTTATTGCGTTATTCACAACGTAAAAAAATTAATAAAAACTGCATTCAGTTGGTAAAAAATGTGTAGCAAAATCTTATTAAATGTATATTAAATATGCTTTATGAATATTGCATGTCTTTCTTCAATTTGCCTGAATTCCGCTGGCATTAATAGTGCGGGGAGATAAATTAATTTATTTTCACTACTGGTCTGTAGATGGCCACTTGGCTTCAATAAACGTTAAAGGCTGTTAAGGGAGCCAAAAATTACTTTGTATAATTTTATGGAATTTTTATTATTATCTGGTGTTACATCAAATAGTAGCCTGATGAAAGTATAAAAAACATGGAAAATTAATTCAAAAAAATTTATTATGGAAGTTATGAAAACATATAGAAGTTAGGTTACATTAAAAAAAAATTCAAACTTTTGCATAATTAGCATGTTTGTCTACAGTTCAAATTAATTGAATAACATAAAGAAGTTAAATGGAAATTCTTTAAGTGGCTTGACTATAATTTCATTTTATGTTTTACAAAAAAAAAAAAAAAAAAAAAAAACCAAATTGTCAATTTAAACCCTAATTGCAGGTGAACAAATTCCCAGACTTCCAACAAATATCTTCGTGGCGTTCCTAAAACCTTGAGAAACACTTTATCTGAAATCTAACATCATGCTCGTATAACTTTTTTAAGTTAGTTTTTTTATAAAATTTCCAATTAAAATGCTTATAAATATATTTTAAAAATAATTATAATTATTTACAAAATGATTTGACATTGTTATTAAATATGTATTGATATTTTATCATAAAACTATGAAATATCTTAAGAACACAGAAAAAGAAGTAGGCACATGAACAGTTTTAACCGTGCTTTGTAAAAGTAAACCATATCTTCGGAAGAACAGGTAGTTTATACAGAAGAGGGCATCAATGCCTTTATGTATAATTTTACCCTTAGGTAGGGCGTTCATGTACACTTTGCACCGAGCTCCGGTGCTGAGAGGACTACCCTCTCAAAGGCCTAGCCTGCGCTCTCCTCAAGAGCAAAGGTCAGCCACCGGAGCCCAGGGTTTTAGGCGAGTCGTAGCCTTCGCCAGCAGCCATTCTTAGGGCATGGCGAAGTGCGGCCCGAAGATGACGGATAATAACGCAGGTAAACAAAGTGACACAGATTCAACTTCAACTCAAACACAAGTAAAACCCCACACAAACTCACACCACGATTGTTAACCACAGTCCACCTAGAAGTGCCGGGAATACACACCCGCAAATTTAAATAACAACAGCAACAAACACACAAGCCAGAGGGTCATTGGAGGGCGCCTCCAGCCCACAAATGAGTGCTGAAGAGCTATACCAGTACCATCTGGAAGAGGGAGAGAGGTTTGATTTGTCTGTGGACGTCGTCGGCGGTGTAACCGACGAGGGCGAGGACAGGCGGACCAGCGCCACATCCTTGGACACATGCACGAACACAAAGGCAGGGCGGGGAACCTCTTCTCGGCCAGGCCCGGACGAGGAGGGGTTCTCCTTCCCGAAAAGGAAGCACCTTACAAAAAGGAAAGAAATGTCTCCAGCAGGTAGAAAGAGGCTGGAAGACCTGTCAGAAATGCACGTTGCAGGAAGGGAAGCGAGCAACGATGCCTCAAACACCTTACCTAGACAACAACAAAGATACAGGCCAGTGCCTATAATCATCCCAGATAGTGGGTCACTAAGAAAGGTGGCCCAACTGCTCTGCAAGAATGGAATTTATTTCCATAATACTCTCACACGGGGGAGAGAAATAAAACTCTCATTCAATACTTGGGAAGAATACGAGAAGGCCCAGCCCGGCGCCTCCTCGCACAAATAAACACTATACACATGCCCACCCTGGTGAAAAACCACAGAGGTACATTATTAAGAACCTGCCTCCACAAGGTGTGGAACAAGATCTGCTGGCAGAAGACATCACCAGGTGTGGTTTTTCTGTAATAGACCTCCGCAATTTCAAGAGAAAATCCCACAAACACACCCCTGAGGGCCGCGATTACATCACAACTGGAACATGGTCACAAGGCTCTACTGGACACGGGTTCATGAAGTGCCTTATAAACCGCGACCAGAAGATGTCCCCAACTGCCACAACTGTTGTCAATGGGGGCACACGGACAAACACTGCAACGTGCCTGAACTGTGCGGGCCTGCACAGGTACACCGAATGCCCACATAAGAACGATGACTCTCAGCCTTTGCGGTACAAAAACTGCAGGGAGGAGGGCCATCACGCTTCGGACAAAACTTGTTCAGTTTTTAAAAGAATAGTAGAAGCCAGACGGGCGAACATACACAAAATAACACGTCCGGAGCTCACACCACAAGTACCGAACACCACAAACCCTGCGCAGTTCCCGTAACTGCGCAGCACAGCGCACGCACACACCTGAGGTGCAGGGGCCTGCCAGGCCGACGTCAGTAGTGGCTAGGGAGGGCATCGCCGGGGGCAATCAAGCTGGAAACAGCAGGGCTGCGGCCGGCGGGCCCTCTCGGGGCGCTGCGGGCGCTGGGGAGGTGAGACCTGGCCCTTGGGCACAGAGGGCGGAAGAATACAGGCCAGCACAGCAGCCTATCAGACGACCGCCTCTCCTGGAGACCTCAATCCAGCCACCCCAAATGGATGAAGGTCTTGGTGCCTCATTAAACGACATACGGGAACTGACACAGCTACTCCGCGACACGCACTTCTCAGAACTAATAGCACACACGCGACCATATTTCTGCTCCATCAGGGCAGCAGGAACACTTGCAGACAAGCAGTTACTGTTGCTACAGGCACTAGCTACTCTCCCGCAGTAATGGCTAACACTAATACATAACACACCCTGCATCTATTAAACTGGAATGCCTGCTGGATCAAAAATAAAGAATATGAACTACATCAGCAGTTAACAATATATGGAATAAATATTGCTTTTATTACAGAAACAAAGCTCCATAATCAGGACAAACTGAATTTTCATGGCTATAATGTTTACAGATCTGACAGGGATCGCAGAGAAGGGAGAACAGTTATAATAATTAAAAATAATATTCACCACCACCCAGTAAATTTACCCGCATTAAATCACACAGCGATAAGGATTAAAAATAACCATACCCACATCCAAATAGCAGCTGTATATTCTCGCCAGAAAAATAAACTAAATGAACAAGACTTATACACTATTATGGGAGGTACAGACCACTTTTTAATAGCAGGAGATTTAAACAGCAAAAATAAGGAATGGGAATGTTTAAATAATAACCGAAATGGAAAAATACTAAGCAGACATGCAGACCGAAACAACTATGTAATTTTCCCGCCACCCAAACCCACCCACTTTCCAAATAATGGCACTAGGCCGGACAAATTAGGTCTAATACTCACTAATATCCTTAACTCTAACACAGAATCAGAAGTTTTAGATGAACTAGACTCAGACCACCTCCCAGTCTTTACGAAACTAACTTTAAACACACACAGATCTAACAATAAACACACAGTAAGACGGCCAATAACAAACTGGGAAGGTTTCCAAAAAGAATTAATAGAAAAATTTGAAACCCCACCAGAAATAAACGACGAATTAGAGTTAAATGTGCACACAAATCTTTTCAGACACAGTACAGGAAACCTTAAAGCAAAACACCAAATACATGGACAGGAGGCAATACACACGAACAAACTATCCGGAAATAGACCATTTAATAGCCCTAAAACGTCAGGCGCGAAACAATTATCAAAGAACGCGAAATCCTGTTATTAAAACAGAATATAACAGACTTAAAAGANAAAACGTCAGGCGCGAAACAATTATCAAAGAACGCGAAATCCTGTTATTAAAACAGAATATAACAGACTTAAAAGACAGATAACGAGCAAATTAGAAGAAATAAAAATCAAAAACTGGAGCAAAGCCACGAAAAGAGCAGCACATATTCCAAACCAAATGTGGAGATTAACAAAATCATTAACAGGTAAATGTAAAATACTAGCCGCCCCAGCAATAGAAACGCNAAAACGTCAGGCGCGAAACAATTATCAAAGAACGCGAAATCCTGTTATTAAAACAGAATATAACAGACTTAAAAGTCAGATAACGAGCAAATTAGAAGAAATAAAAATCAAAAACTGGAGCAAAGCCACGAAAAGAGCAGCACATATTCCAAACCAAATGTGGAGATTAACAAAATCATTAACAGGTAAATGTAAAATACAATAAAATTTGAGGCTCTAAAGAAATTACCAGTTAACGCACTAGAATACCTACTAGAAATATATAACTCAATGTTTAAACTATGTAGATTCCCACAAGCCTGGAAAAAACTAAAGTCATAACATTACCAAAACCAGAAAATAGAATGCCAATAAGCTTATTAAACAGCATGAGCAAAATATTTGAAAAAGCCCTATTATACAGACAACCAGTATGGGTTCAGAGCCGAACACAGCACAATACACCCTTTAATTAAAATAGCCGAGGACATAACAGACAGACTCAATAATACAGAACCACAATTTACAGTAATAACCTTTTTAGATGCAGAAAAAGCATTCGATAAAGTCTGGCTCCCAGGACTACTATACAAGTATAAATTATAATTTTCCAGTTACGTATGTAAATCTGTTAGCGCAATATTTAAATAATAGACGTTTCTACGTATCATTAGATGGAGCAGATTCTAACACTAGAACAGCGACAGCAGGAGTCCCGCAGGGATCAGCACTTTCCCCTTTTCTATACAGTATTTACACAGCCGACATCCCAATAACAGATACACGAACTAACGCAAACATACAAATGTACGCAGACGACACTGCAATAATAAAACACCACTGTCACATTGCATACGCATTAATAGCTCTATAAAGACAACTTACAAGCCTTGAACAATGGAACACGAAATGGCGAATAAAAATCAACCCGGGATAATCAGAAACATTAATAATTAACAGAAAGAAACGAAAACCCAAGCGATAACTAATATTATTTAATCAAAAAATACCGTACGTTAGGAAAGCCAAATATCTTGGAATAATGTTAGATAACAGATTAACTTGGCAGGCACACACAGAGAAAGTAAGACATTCAGCATTGGGAAGACTTAAAGAATTGTACCCGATATTAAATGCAACAAACTTCTCACGTAAAAAAATTGCAAATATACAAACAAGTTATACTCCCAGCTATGCTGTATGGATATGAGGTATGGGGACATTGCACAGATCGCAGAATTAAAAGCTTGCAAACAGTACAAAATAGATATCTGAGAACCATAGCCGACCAGGATAGGCATACCACTGGCGAAACGATCCACAAACTACTGTCAGTAAAATACATTAAAGAAATCATTGCAGCAACAAATAAGAATTTATATGATAATCTAGCAAACCATAGTAATCCAAATATTAATTTATTAGGAAATTATGATCCTGCAGGTGTAAGAAAATACAAAAAACCTAAGTTACAATAAACACTCAACAAGAGAGAGAAGGGGAGCGCGCTCTGATTGGCGCGAACTGGCTAGCCAATCAGAGCGCGAGGCAATCAAGGAACTCGTCACACGCTATAAATACGGGCCGTTTTCGTCCGAAAAGTCGCAGTCGTCGTGCGCAGCGAGAAGAAGTAACAGCTACCAGCGCCTACGAGAAGAACAGCCTGTAGATCTGTTAGTCAGCGGCAGTGCCGAGTAGATCTTTTTAGATCTACTCATGCAATGAAGGTTACCCAGTGCGGATACTTCTTGTTAGAGCTACCGCGCGGCCCAGGACCAGCAGTTCGGCGCATGCGTCGAGCAGACGGCTTCGCAGAAGAGAAGCAGAAGTAGAATGCGCATGACGACTGCGGAATAGCTGTGGCAATGCTGTGCACGACCAACTACACACCTCGAAAAATACACAGTAAAATCACATTAACACACACACTCAAACCACAAAAAAAGCACTGATCCAGGGGCCAACTGTGTGGGTTCTCTGGCAAGGAAGCCTGCCCCAGCTGCCACTCGAGAGCCAGGCCTAGTGGGCACATGCACTGGTCCAGGGAAAAGTGATCATGGGGGAATTAACCTAATCACTATCATTGTATATATCACACTACAAATATATTTTAGGATAAGTACAAGCATATCAATATCAATAAAAATAGTCAAAACTATATAAAAATATTAAATAAAAAATATATATATATATATATATTAAAAGAAAACCAAAAACTTCGTTTTTTTTTATTAAAAATATTTTCATAAACAAACAAAATACAAAACTATATACTCCAATTAACGCACCGACTTGATAGTTTGTTTCAGGTCAGGAAGAAGAAAACCTGGACCTCAGGAAGGGGGGGCTCCATTGATACAGGAGTCTGTATAGACTCTGGTACCAGTACCCTCTCCAACTGTAATTTACTAACACTGGTATTTTTCTCCTCAATGTCACAAACCTTGAAACGATTACTCGTACCCCGGTGGAGACCTGTATAGGACACATCGGGAGACTAGGGACTCACCGACACAATATATGCGAAATTAACTAGCACATTTGCAAACATCACTTCAACATGCTAGACATACTACACGACACAACAATCACTCCAGCCGAAAGGTTGGAGGGGAGCTTCACTCCCCCGCCGAAATCCACGAACACGTAAATTTACTTAAAGTAGGCAGCACAATTAAACAGCCTAAATACGGGTCCGGTGCCCAACAACCCACATACACACGGCTCCCCGCCGCCGACCCAATGATTTGGATGTGTGTCGGGGTGCATTTGTTTGACAAAATTCCTGCGAGTTATGGGAGTCTAGGCTCCGGTCTCACGACACCAAGGCCATTCGTTGGCATATGAGGGTTCGGCGGCGTTCACGTATTGTTGTGCAGCTTTATGAAAATAGACAACTAGGTGAGGAGTACACGAGTAAGGTAAAAATTTGCCTACGGCGTTCACAAGTTTGGCATAGGATGGAGGTCTTAATTGTTAATTAAATAACAGGACTAGTCTTAATTTCCCTAATTTACTTGCACACCTTAAAATAAACAAATTTTCATAAAAAACTGCTCTCTAAACCAATTTTTACACTTAATATTTCTAACAAAAAATGCGCAATTTACGCAACAACTTATAAAAACAGTCGGTGATAATTTAAAGTGTGATATCAGCATATAGCCAAGTTAATCCAGATTCTTTAACACTACCCTTACTCCTTATTATACTCCTTATTATTGCCATCAGTCCCAGTCTCTGCTCTACACTATAATCGCACTTCGCATTGAGAAAGCTCGATAATTGGTTTTCCATACGTGCATGGTAGCCTTCCTAGTCATGTCAACTGCCTAGTGAAGTTCCCCACTTTGTATGGTACCATTCCTATGTTTACAGCCTGATGTGTGGTCTCCCGTCGTCTTCTGCTCTGATCTGCGGTCTTCGCACTCGTCACTACACACCAGGTAATATAAGCTCCACAGCAGTTCAAGACTGCCAACACAGACGCCAGTAGCGGCTTTTTACAGGCGTGAGTTATTGGCCCAGATACTTTGTCGCACTTCGCGTCGTGCCGATAAAGATGGGCATCTGAGAGATTTCGCGCAATCGCTCACACCTCACTGGCTTTTGCAGCAGCTCAGAGCGATTTAAGCCCCCAGGCTTGTGATAATGGAGCAGCAGGAAGGTTAGGGATCGGCGCACAGTGGTTCGAAATGTAGTTGTCTGCGCCAAAATCGAACATTCTCTGACAAAATGGGCAATTTTTGTTCTCCTACATATGGCCTACATTTCCACTAAATTTTAACCAAATTGGTCCATTCTTCTGTCTTCCACGAGCTCCTCAACTTGCAGAAGTCTGGTATAATACGGCTTCTGTTATTTATGTAGGAAAATATACAAACTAAAAATTATAATTTTGGCTTTCAGGCAGTAAAAAAAAAGTTAACATTCCTCTTAAAAATAATTACGACATGTTTAAGCTTCAAAACTGTGTATTCCAAATTCATTTTTTTTATTTAACTACAGCCATTAAAAGAAAACTGTGTGTATTTCCTTACAAAATTTTACCTAAATAAACTCAGAAAGGAGCGAGCACAGACAAGCAGACGATAGCCACTGAAATGCAGCTTTGTACGTAGAGAATAAGTGTTGAAAGTTTCAGCTGCGCCCGCCTGTCAGCATTTTGCTAAACGTGGCTAGCTACGCTGTACCAAAATAGCAGTCAGTCGCCAACCTGCAAGGTGAAAGCACAGAGATGTCATCGATTTACTGCGAGTGACTCGCACCGGAAACGGTAGCTAACCTGAGTGTCGTTTCTTACAGCCAAACTTTACTAGTTCTAAAAATTATCTCTCTTAAGATGGAAAGTGTGTATTTCCAGTGAATATGTTGTAGTTACTTTGCTTTTGGCAAACAGTGCGTCAAGTTTACCTAGAAAGTGAACTCACATTTCTGTGATTTTAATGTAGCATATGTTTAATTAATTTTGTGATTTGGGCCTTTTATATGGCTTCTCGACCAGAGTTGAAATGTTACATCATCTTGTTTGTCGCAACTAACAGCAAGGAGCAGTTTTTGGAGCATGTTACTTCTCTTCTGAGATTAGCTGATGATGAATGCGTGAAAATTCTTAGAACTTCCGTTTCTTAAAACTTTTTCCTTACGTACTTGAAATCCTGGAGGCAATGCAATATATGTAGCGAAATAAGTATTTAAAGAGAAATATGGGATATTGCTGGATAGCAAGCTTCAATTGCTAGATATTGTCTACCTTTATTTCCCCTCTTTGTCATGTAACATGTATAATTACTTGTTAAATTCAATTCTAAGATAAGACAGGAAAATCAAGACAATTAATTTTAGAACTCAGATGTGTTTTTAATGTTAATTACTAATGCTAAAGTCAGATTTGCATATTTATTTAAATTGGATAACGTTCAAGGACTTAACACTAACAATTTGCGAATGGTATAATCAATAATATAGACAGTTCAACTGGAGTCAACGATGGTACCACCAGAGACGAAGTCGGGAAGCTGGTCGTAAGCGTGCAATTTAACTAACGCTTTGCCTTTATATCTTCACTCCAATAGCTCGCTGGTCAGATCTCAGCTAGACTCCTCGGCTCGGCGCTTGCTGGAAGGAGGCGTACTAGGGAGGCTGTGCGTCCAGAAGCAACGAGACTCGTGAATGATATTGTTTGTGGTTTTTAGTTCCAAGTGAAATAATAAACATTTTATAGTAAAATTACGTTTGTTGACAATGTGCTTCTAACTTTGTTTTTTTTTTCAGACACTTAAAATAACCGCAGATTATTTCTGAATTTTTTTGTTGCCATCACCATGAACAAGATTTACTGGCTCAAGTAAGTGTTTGTGAAAAGTGTGTTGTTTTAGAGTCAAATAAAAAGGGTTTACATTTACAGAAACTTACACTTAGAGAGAAACTGTTTGCTGAACAAAGAGAGAAGATTCTTACCCTGGAAAATGTCCTGAAATACTGCAGGGAAGAAACAACTGAAATAAAAAATGCAATCAGGCCTAAAAAAAAGAAATTGGCGGAACAGATCACATATTTTACATATGAAAAAATGTAATTTGCAGAAGAAAAGTCAAGCAAGGTTTTAACCAAAACTCAGTTTGATGTGGTTTTGCAGGACAAGAAAAAGTAGTATGGACAAATAAATCATAATTTAACATTCTTTTTATTTTCAAAGTTTGTATACATTATTGGCGTTTGAGAAAAAGTGATCCATGAGTGGACCCCCTATTTTTGTCCTTAAGTGGACCCCTCATTTTCCCAATGTTTCTTCAAATTTCTTAAAAAGTAGTTAATTATGCACAAAAATCACATTTGTAATTGTCTTTTTCCACCCCTGAACACTCCACATGGGCCCAATACCTACACATTCTGCACTTCACCAACTGTTCTCCGCTGGTATCACTAGACCAAAGCTAGCTGCAAAACATGCATTCAGCATCTTCCTCAGTAGAGTCCTCACCCAGTCCAAGAAAATCCACCGCTGAAGCACCCGATGATATATTATCCAATGTTTCGGTGTAAGAATCATCATCATCGCCAACTTTACACTTTCTACCTTGTGCATCCCCACTTCTTTCCATTACTTGAGCTATTCCCCGTCCTCTTCCACGGCCCATTCCTCACACTTTTTACTCTTTTGATTCCTCCAAGCTCTTTTTATAGGGAGAGGACATCACATGAATTTGAAGGGACAGGTGTGAGTGAGGTTGACGGTTGGCAGAATTTTGGTGTTACTGGATTTGATTGGTTGGGAGGAACTTTGATTTTTTTTTCTTGGGAACCAGATATTTTTTCACACTGGTTAGAGGAAATGTCACTAACGGACTGCAAATTTATCCAGTCAACCTATACTAGCATTAAATGAAGAATCCCCATTAAGCTTCTTGTTCATCTCGATAGCTTTATCCATTATTATGGGCCCAGAAAATTGGTATCCCTTGACTGCGGCCTTGAATGAATCACTGATACATTACTGTATCCAGTTGGTCCAATTTTGATGGCTTCATCATTTTTCTTAGTTTGACATTTCCGTCTGTCTCAGGGTTTTCTCAGGGTACCACCCGCTGGATTGGAGATCCAACTGAGATTAACCCCCACACTGTGATGTGGTGGAACAGTGTTAAACGATCTAAAGCAGTAGTACCTTTAGTTCGGGCGTGAGACTGTGCCGCTCTGCTGTACTAGCCTTCGCTTGCGAAAGGGCTACTGTGAAAGAACAAGGTGCTGTGTGCTGCCCCCCCTCAACGTGGGCGGGTGGTGACAACGCTTTAAGGCTATCAGTCAACCGAGAGGCAGATCTCTTGTGTGTTGCTCTAAGTCCTTAAACGGCTAAGAGGGCAGCACAGAAAGGGGTAAAGACAGTACCGGGTGGGGCGGTGGTCACAGATCACTAGCCCCAGCCAAGGGCTGTACCTCGCAGAGGTCTGCCCAAGAGGTTAAAACCCTCAACCAGCATGGCGGAAAAGAGGGACCCCTGGTACCTTGTGTACCAGAGAGCCCCTGGAAAAGTGTACCAAGGACCATCTGTAGAGAGACGGAACTTTCTGATTGCCTCAGTGAAAGGGATTAAGATAGAGAAGGACCGGGCAATGTACTATGTATTAAGAATCTTGGATAAAGACACAAAATGGGACCAGTTGCTTCCACCCTCACAGGTGGAGTCTTACTGGTTAAAGAAGATCCTCCCCTATATATGGGGGCAGGACGGGAAAATCATGGCTGCTGTGGTCGCAGAAGCCATTGAGAACACTAAGGAGAACACCAAGGACAGCAGTGTGGGCGACACTGACTCCCCGAAAGAGCCAGAGGATCAAATTAACTGGGCAGAACAAGTGGAAGAAGAGGTAGAGGCCGAAAAGACAGAAGGGGAACTAGCCTATGAGGCAATCCAGGTGGAAGCCTCCTTGGCTCTGGAAGAGATATCTTGTTATGTCACAGACGACCGGAAAAAGGTCAGTAAGGAGTCATCCAACTTCTTGCTGCCCCGTATTCTCAGACTAAAGGCATTGCTAGATATGCAACTATTGAAGAATGCAGTTCTTCAAGCCGAGAACAGTGGCTTGTCAGGAAAAGTTTCTCTACTCGAGAAACTGACAAGTAAGGGACCATCAGCACAAGTTCAGGGCACCATACCCAAGGCCCAAATGAGCTTTTCGGAGATAGTACGTGAACAAAAGCAAACAAAGGAGAGACCAGAGACTGCTGTTACAGGCGAGTGGCAGGTAGTGCAGGGCCGAAGGCTCACAGCGCGGAAAACCGTGCTTATCTACCCCCAAGAGGGTGAGGGTAAGCCGGATGAAGTCAGGGGCAAGTTAAAATCCTTGAACCCTGTCAAGGAACACCTAAAGATTAGGAATCTGAGGGCTGTTGGTAAGGGTGGAATCCTTCTTGAGGCGGAGGACGAGGAGACAATGCTAAAACTCAGGAACACACAGAGAATGGCGGATCTGGGTCTTCGGGTTGAAGACCCAAAAAGGCGCGGTCCGAAGGTGATTGTGTTCGATGTCCCTCGGGAGTTCGACACAGAAGATTTTATGGCAACCCTGTGCGAACAGAATTTCTCGGAAAGTCAAATCAGCAAAGAGGAGTTCATAAAGAACGCCTCTGTAAGATTCCGAACCGGACCTCGACAGATCAAAGACAAGGTTAATATGGTACTTGAGACGACCCCCGCCTTGAGAAGGATGCTCATCCAAACGGAATACCTGTATGTCGGATTCCAGAGGTGCAGGGTAAGGGATTACCTTGTGCCTACAAGGTGCTTTAAGTGCCAAGGGTACGGTCACATAAAGGAACGTTGCAAGGCACAAATGGCCTGCTCTGGATGCTCGGAAGTTGGACACATCTTTGCAGAATGTAAGAGCAAAGATCAAGCTCTGAAGTGTGTAAATTGCGCAAAGGATAAACGGAAGGACATCACGCACAGAGTAGACTCCAATGAATGCCCAGTTCATCAGAGACAGCTAGCTCTGGAGCTTGACAGGACCCAGTATGTCTAGGGGACATGCGCTGCTACGCGTCGGGCAAATCAACCTGCAAAGGGCAGCAGTTCCAACCATGGAACTGCACAGAATAGGAATGGAGCAGAACCTGGATATGGTATTGATGCAGGAGCCCTACCTGCATCATGGGAAAATACCTTCTCTTCAAGGCCGTTTCGTGCTGGTGGGAGAAAGACCTATGGCTGGAATATGGGTACGCAACCCCGAGATAAACTACATCCCACTGGAGGCTCTGTCAAACACGCATCATGCGTGTTTGAAGGTGGAAATGGGAGGGGGGAGCGTGACGATTGTATCGTCATCTGACCACAAGATGATCCTGTTCACCATTCGGTGTAATAGGGGAAATAGTGAAAGAACTACAAGGCCCCGGTTTGTCACAGCGAAAGCTAATTGGCCTCTCTTCGACAGAGTGCTGCTAAAGAACTTGGAAATATACAAGAGTACGAACCATGAAACCCTGGATTCGAAAGCAACTCATCTGGTGGCAGTGATAATGGACACTTGTCGGGAAGCGATTCCCCGAGTGTCCAGGAAAGTACAACATCATCCCTGGTGGGATGACGAGCTGGAACTGCTAAGGAGAGCGGTGAAGAAGGCTCGTAAAAAGTTTAAAAGAACATACCACCCAGAATACAGGAGAAGAGAAATACAGCAGTACAATGTCGTAAGGGCGGACTATCGGTGGACGCTGAGAAAGAAACGACAAACGGCATGGAGACAACTAGTAACGGATAAGGGAAACGAAGACCCGTGGGGCCTTGTATACCGAATGGTGTCAGGAAAGTTAAGGAATTCTGACGAGCTGCCAGCTCTTGATCGAGATGGACAACTACTGCAGTCCTTCGAGGAAAACGCCAGGCACTTGATGGACGTCTTGTTGCCTGATGATGATCTGATAGGGGAAAGCGAGTACCACAACCACAAGCAACTCAGAGGAATGGCCAGAGAGGGGATCGGGATGGAGGACACTTCAGACTTCTCCTTGGAGGAGCTTAACCGAGTAATCAAGGTAACAAAAATGAAAAAGGCCCCGGGACTGGATGGTCTGACAGGTGAGATGCTTCTACGAGCATATCCACGAATGAAAAACGAGATGCTGGAAATGTTTAACCATTGTCTGAGAACGGGTAGTTTCCCTGGAAGCTGGAAACAAGGTTTGTTAAAGATAATCTACAAAGGGGGAGGAAAGAACCCTAGACAAGCAAAGTCCTATAGGCCCATTACTCTCTTGAGTGTAATGGGCAAGGTACTAGAACGTCTTATAAACCGAAGACTGATGGAATACCTTGACGTGGTGCAAGGTATCCATATGAGGCAGTACGGGTTCATGAAAGGAAAAAGTACCGAGAAGGCTATAATAGACATGGTGAACCAAGTAAAGGACTATTCAGAGGATTACGTTCTAGCCATCTCGCTGGATATCTCGGGAGCATTTGACAACGCCTGGTGGCCACAAATACTGTGGCAACTACGGTTACTGGAGTGTCCGAAGAACATCTATATGCTGATCAGGGACTTCCTGAACGGGAGAACTTGTGAAATCCACATAGGGGAACATGTCGAACTGAAAGAACTGACCAAGGGTGCCCCCAAGGCTCCGTCCTCGGTCCCATTCTCTGGAATATTATCTTTGAAGGACTGCTCAGGCTAGATTTACCGGATGGCTGCGTGATCTACGGCTACGCGGATGACGGGCTACTTCTAATACCAGCTTGGACAAGGCGGGAGCTGGAGGAAAAGGTGGTTGTAGCCATGGAGGCAATAAGAGTATTGGCAGCAAACTTCAAGCTGAAGTTTGCAGTGGATAAAATGAACGCCATCATCCTGAAGGGAAACCTCCAGCGAAAGCCAGTACTGAGTTTCGAAGGGCGAGTTGTGAAACTCGTCCAAGAAATGAAGTACTTGGGCGTGATCCTGCAGATCCGTCTCTCGTTCCAAAGACACGTAGCCTATGCGATGAATAAAGCTGTAGTAATGTTTCATAAGATCAGAGCTGTGGCTCCGGCAAACTGGGGTCTCGGCTACCACACGTTAAAGCTGCTGTACAGAGGAGTGTTTCTGGCAGTGGTATCTTACGCTGCAGGCGTATGGTACCCTGAAACGTACAAGGTCCATGTGAACCGCAAAATGATCAGCGCTCAAAGGGCAGCACTTCTGGGTGTGACGAGGGCATATAGGACAACCTCAAATGATGCCCTGCAAGTTCTTGCAGGAGAAGTCCCACTTGATCTGCTTATACAGGAGAGAGGAGAAATAAGTAGAAGGAAATGGATGGGACTTGTTCCCCCCGAGGAAGTCAGGCACTTCAGAGAGAGAACACTAAGTGCATGGCAGAGAAGGTGGGACGCATCAGAAAAAGGCAGACTCACGCACGAGATCTTCCCGGACGTCAGAATGAGGCAGCGTGCTGGGTGGCTATCCATTGGTCACTACAGTGCGCAGTTTCTGACTGGCCATGGGAACTTCAAGGCAAAGTTGTCCTCTATGGCTCTCGTTGACGACCCGGACTGTGTGGTGTGCGGAGTATCTGATTCTTCCGAGCACCTGCTCTTTGACTGCCCGAAGATAGAGGATCTAAGGACCTCATTCGAGGACAGCACTGGACGACTTGACCTAAGAGGAATGTTGGCTTCCAGGGCCCTGGCACCAAAAGTGCTAGAGTTCCTGACTGCCATAGAAAAAAGGAACGAGGAGTTTGACGTGTGGTGGTTGAGCACCAGTCTGAGTAGGACGCTCAATATCGATGAAGAGGATCACAACGACGACCAAGATGGCTGAGCACCTCTTTCCAACAGTCATACTGGAGGAGGAGGGGCCAGTACCCGTACACATGTCCAACAGTAGTAATACTGATATCAGTGAACTTGAAGTACCCAGGGAACAACAACAACAACAAGTCCCTCAGATTCCTAGGATGCAGGGCTCGGTCCTGCACCTAATCGAAGAGGAGGAGACAGAGCAACCCCCAAAAAGGGGATGGCCATGTACGTGGAACCCAGTTCTCTTTGTGAGAGAGGGCTTCACGACAGCTGGTCAAAACATGAGCAAATTGCTCAGGGATCAGACCAGAAGAGCGGTCTGCAACATCAACCGAACTAGAATAGCGGAAACGCTAGAGATTCCAAAAGAAGACCCAGTAGAAGAAGGCGAAGACAGTCAAGAAAGGAAGAAGGAAGTCCTTTTATTAAAGCAGCTTGTCCACCAGAGTGAAGCAACGCCATCTTCACAGAAGACAATAACTATAGACTGGCCTTCAAACTATAACACGATAGACGCCGCAGTGCAGACGTGGCCCGTAGGAGCCAACCCGAAAGAGCCCTGGGAGCTGTACGACGAGGTCGTACGGGGTGCCCAGCTCTCACGGTTGGAGGATGCGACCACGCTGACGGCCGCTATCGGCCTAATCGTAAGATCGATGGAGGGAGGAGACAAAGTTCTCTTCCCACGCCTGGAGTGTGTGGACAGGCTCACCGTCGCCCAGGCGAGTCTGCCCACCAGTCCGGAGGCACTCATCAGTTTACTGAAGGAGTGCTTCTGGCGTAGAGGAGAACGTTTCGACCCGACCTCTCTCTATAAAGATGCAGTCCGTACCTACGGGAGGCGTACCTTCGATTACAGTAAGCCCTTCAATTGGTACACTGTGGTCAGGTACTAGTCCTCCAAATCCGGACTGCACCCTGAAAAACCACCGGACGTGACAGAGAAAAGAAGGCAAGGTGGGAGGGCCTGACTGGCGGGATGCGGCATGTGCCAGGGTAACTCGAGCATTCTGAAGATATGACAACAAGGCAGTCGCAAGGAACAGAAATGGTGATGGTTAAAGGTAACTTAACAGTGAAAAGCGGTGAAGAATCGCGACGAGGTTCTGGCAAGTTGAGTGTGTCATTGCGTCAGCGATCTCAACCCAGGGAAACTCTTCTCGCCGTCTGGATACTGGAAAGGAACCCTCCCCCCTCATCAGGTAACAACAGGAACAATACAAACAGCCTCCGATAAATTTCCTGGATGATACACTTGTGTATGTTTCAGGAAACGACCACAGCTATGAAACCGGAACGAGATTTGGAAGAAGGACGGAGCTTGCTCCAACCGAAAGACGAGACTTCGGTCAAAGTAAAATGGTAGTATGTGTGTGCATGTGATGTCTGTAGGAAGGGTCTGACTGACCAGACTGGTATCGCGACGAGGCCCTGGCATGTGTGAACTGACGTAGTGCAGCTTCGCGCCCAGGGAAACTCTCCCTTTCTCCGCCACGACGATCGATCCAGCTGAAGATTAGAGTTACAACAACAGGAAGGAAAGAGAGAAGAAGACAGTTGTGGCTGGTGGGCAGTGGCGTAGAATCGCGACGAGGTTCTGGCAAGTCGAGTGCGTCATTGCGTCAGCGATCTCGACCCAGGGAAACTCTTCACGCCTGTCTGGATACCAGTCATGACTTGCTTCCTATTGACATCTGTGAATGGGACGGTAACGAAAGTCTGCAGTGTGGAATAGTTTCGTGCTCTTTGCGAGCGGCGGGCGAGGAGGAAGGGGTAATTCTGGTTTACCGACTACCCCCAAATCTAAGTCCGGTCCACACCCGCATGCATGGGTAACTACACCTTTAAGAAAGTGAAATCGTGTGTATTTGTGCGGTGCCAAGGCTGAAATATAAGAAGAAATGAAGGCAACACGGGAAATTAAGTGAAGATTGAAATAATCAACTTACAAAGTATGAGTCGCGAGACTTGTATTTTTTGAAATCTGATATGGGCAGCTCGGAGGTATTCGGTAAGTGTAATGAATTTAAAATATGATAATAGATGTGGAAATTGTGCCAGGCAAGTATAAACTCCAAGATGTGCAAAGGGAAGGTTAAATTTTAGTAAAAAAATCTTAGCCGAGAGGATGTAAACATTGGACTTGACAAAGTAACGACAAAACAAAAATCCTTTAAACGATGATATTGTGTACTAAAAACTTGTCACTAATGATCAGCATGCCTTCTATAATGTCTGAACCTATATGTTTTTATATTGGAGAAAGTTATTTAATAATTAAACACATTTTTAAACTGAGTGCCTGGGGCACTGGCCATGTGTGATGTTGTAATGAACTTAGAATGATGATAGCGTGTGATTGATCAAGTTTCCGAGGGTCTGGGGTAATGTTTTGGGCATCCTAGTAAATAAAGCAAATTAAAATAGTGAAGTGAAAATTTTGAAATCAATATAATACATAAATTGGTACTTGAATATAGGGTTAGGTTCTACTTGGTTAGCGACAAAACTTAAATCTCGAAATATGGAGGAGTTAGGTTGACTTGGCACCTGAATATCAGGATTTGAGAGTGTCTTTTATATTACAACCCAAAAATTAGTTATCAATTAAGGCTTGAAACTTTTAAAATTGTTTTTATATATTTCATCATAGTGTCCATGTCTTGGGGCACAATCTGGAACGACAAAAATTTAATCTAGAAATTTTGAAGAGGATGCCCAATTCTGTATCTATATACATGGAATAGAGAATGTCTTTCAACCGACAACCTAAAAATTTGTTAACAACAATAGCCGGAAAATTATATTACTGACTTTATATATTTTATTACAGTTGTCCATGTATGGGGGTAATCAATAACGACTAAATTAACAATTGATAATTGGAATGTTTTCCATGGCCTCTAATATGTAATTAAGAATGGTATGTTATTTACTACTTGAGAACCCCAAATAAGACACCCAAAAACACCTGCATAAATTTTGGCTGTGTTTTTATAATTCAATAGTGCTGCCCATGTTTTGGGGCACTTATTGCGAGTGTTTATTTGTATATACCTAGTCAACTTTATATATATTTATAATAGCCTGAATATGTTTAAATTATATGTGAACCCACAGTCATTCACCTACATCAATTTTATGTGGTATNTATTTATAATAGCCTGAATATGTTTAAATTATATGTGAACCCACAGTCATTCACCTACATCAATTTTATGTGGTATTATTGGAATAATACTTAACATATTTAAACAGAGCTGCTCATGTCCTGGGGCACATATAATAATTAAAATAATAATCAATTCAAATAACTTGAGNACATATTTAAACAGAGCTGCTCATGTCCTGGGGCACATATAATAATTAAAATAATAATCAATTCAAATAACTTGAGGGTTAGTGGATGGTAACATACTAAGGAACTGATAAATGCACATCTATAATTAATGGAAAATTGTACATTGGATATTCTTAGCAATTATGAACTTGTTTAATGGAGTGGCCATGTCTTGAAGTATTATATAGCAATAGTACTCCCATGTTTCGGGGCACTTATTGCGAGTTCTTATTTTGTAAATACCTAATCAACTTTATACCTATTTATANAGTACTCCCATGTTTCGGGGCACTTATTGCGAGTTCTTATTTTGTAAATACCTAATCAACTTTATACCTATTTATAATAGCCTGAACATGTTTAAATTTTAATTGAACCCACAGCTACTCACCTACATTTATTTTATATGGTATTATTGGAATAATACTTTATATATTTAAACAGAGGACGGGTACAGAACCCCATGTATATTATTAATTTTAAACAATCAAGTTAAATAACTAGAAGGTTAGTGGATGGTATCATACTGATGAGTTGATAAATTCACATCTAGATTTAATGGAGAATTGTAAATACAAAGTGTTGAAGAGAACATGGAAATGTTAGCCGATAATTTATTTAGTGTTGCCCATGTGTTGGGGCACTGTTTANACATAGTGTTGAAGAGAACATGGAAATGTTAGCCGATAATTTATTTAGTGTTGCCCATGTGTTGGGGCACTGTTTCAGATATACATTAACCGGCCCGCACTACACTGAGTTTTAATAAATTGAGGTGAGTTCCGCCCCCCGATGGTTCTTTTNAACCGGCCCGCACTACACTGAGTTTTAATAAATTGAGGTGAGTTCCGCCCCCCGATGGTTCTTTTGGTAGGTTATGATGAGCCAGAAAGGTAATGGGAAGGAAGGAGAAGAGGGAGAGAGAAGAGGTGGAAGAGATAGTAACAGGGAAAATCCATTCAGCAAGGGTGGAAGAGTCAATAGATCTCCCCCACCAGTAGATAGAAGAAAAGAAGAAGATGGGGAGGAAATGAGAAGAATATTTATGGAACAAAGAAGAATGGACTTGGAAGAAGAACAAAATAAAGTAACAAGACAAGAAGAGGTGAATGAAGAGGAGGAAAGAAGAAGAAATGAAGAAAAAGAAAAAAAATAAGAAGAGCAAACAAACAACGGACTGGATAGAATTGATGGAAGAAGAAAATATAGAAAAAAGCAAGAAAAGAGGATTCGAAGACTTGGAAGAAGACGAAGAAGAAGAATATAAAAGAAGAAAAGAGCGAAAGAACATTAGCAGTAACTAAGTTAACCGATTCAACGACACAAATGAATGAAATGCTGGTATATTTATTTAAGGAAAACAAAAATATTCCTGAAAGAATTAGGAAAAACATAATGGAGAGAATGGGAAACCTTCATCAAATCATAATTGAACAAGAGCTAGACATAATACAAAAGAACAATGAAATAGACCTCCTGAGAGAACGAAATAGGGTGGAGAAGAAAAAAATGGAAGAAGAAAGAGAAATAGGAAAAAAATATTGGAAGGAAGAAACAAGTAGAAAAGGAAGTGAGGGAAGGTGGAATGAAGATAATGTAAATGTGTGGGGAAAGAAAAAAGAAGAACCAGTGGTTATAATATTAGAGCCAGCCATAGCTAGAACAAGCGATAGCAGTGAAATTACACAACAACAAGTAATGAGTTACATAAGACCGAAAGAAAAAAATATACAGATGAACAATATTTGGAAAGTCCGTAATAATGGGATTGGAATGGAACTGGCAAATGAAAACCAGGCTAAGAAAATGGAACAAGAAATTCAGGAAAAACAACTGAAGGTTAAAGTGATTAGAAAAGAAAAGAAGAAGCCAAAGGTTATAATCTTCGACGTCGATAAGAACAAAGGAGAGGAAGAATTTAAAGAAGAGATATACTTGCAAAATTTTACGGAAATNTGTCTCCTACGGGTGGCTGGGTTGTGGCGAAGGGGTGGAAACAAAGGCACCGTACTTTAACATCTGACGTATAAAAATATAATCATTTCTCCTTGCTAAACTATTCCAAGCCCTACTAATTTCTCTATTTGTGAAATATTGTAATCTTTAGAATGACACCGCCTCGGATGGCCATTATGGCTAAGTGGGGCTTAAAAGCTTTTCAAATTTCTTCTTCTGTCTCAGGGTACCACCCGCTGGATTGGAGATCCAACTGAGATTAACCCCACCGTGCGAATTGGTGGAACAGTGTAAAAACGAACAAAGAGCTAGTACCTTTAGTTCGGGCGTGAGACTGTGCCGCTCTGCTGCACTAGCCTTCGCTCGCGAAAGGGCTACTGCGAGAAAAATGTACTGTGTGCTGCCCCCCCTCAACGTGGGCGGGTGGTGACAACGCATTAAGGCAATCAGTCAACCGAGAGACAGATTCTCTTATGTGTTGCTCTAAGTCCTTAATCGGCTAAGAGGGCAGCACAGAAAGGGGTAAAGACAGTACCGGGTGGGGCGGTGGTCTCAGATCACTAGCCCCAGCCAAGGGCTGTACCTCGCAGAGGTCTGCCTAGAGGTTAAAACCCTCAACCCAGTAATGGCGGAAAAGAGGGACCCCTGGTACCTTGTGTACCAGAGAGCCCCTGGAAAAGTGTTTCAGGGACCAAATTCAGAGAGACGAGGTTTCCTGAATGCTTCAGTGAAAGGGATAAAGATAGAAAAGGACCGGGCAATGTATTACGTGCTAAGAGTACTAGACAGCGAAACCAAGTGGGATCAGTTGCTTCCACCCTCACAGGTGGAATCATTCTGGTTAAGAAAGATCCTCCCCTATATATGGGGGCAAGATGGCAAAATCATGGCTGCTGTGGTCGCAGAAGCCATTGAGAAAAGAGACACCAAGGAGAGCAGTGTGGGCGACACTGACTCTCTGCCAAAGCCAGAGGAATCTAGTTGGGCTGAAGAAGCAGAACAGGAGGATGAGGAGAAAAAGACGGAAAGCGAACTGGCCTGTGAGGCAATCCAGACAGAAACCTCCCTGACTCTGGAGGAAATTACCTGCTATGTCACGGATGAAAGGAAGAAGGTAAGCAAGGAGGCATCCAACTTCTTGCTGCCTAGGATACTAAGGCTTAAAGCGCTGCTGGATATGCAGCTACTGAAAAATGCGGTTTTACAAGCGGAAAACCAAGGACTAACTGGGAAAGTTTCTCTTTTGGAGAAACTAAAAGAAAGAAAGGCTGTAGCCACAGAACAGGGCACCAAAGCCAAGGCCCCTCTGAGTTTCTCAGAGATCATTAAACAACAAAAGGAAACCAAAGACAAGCCGGACCAACAAGTAACTGGGCAGTGGCAAACTGTACAAGGCCGCAGACTTACAGCACGTAAGACCGTGCTTATCTACCCTCAAGAAGGGGAAGGTAAGCCGGATGAAGTGAAGGGCAAGCTGAAGGCGCTGAACCCGGTAAAAGAGCACTTAAAGATAAGGAACCTAAGATCAGTTGGAAAAGGCAGTATCCTTCTTGAGGCAGAGGATGAGGAGACAATGACCAAGCTGAAGAACACGCAGAAAATGGCAGAACTGGGACTTCGTGTAGAAGATCCCAAAAGACGGGGACCAAAAGTCATAGTGTTCGATGTCCCTCGGGACTATGACAATGAGAACTTCCTGGAGACTCTGTGCGAGCAGAACTTCAGTGAAAAACAGATAGGGAAGGAGGAGTTCCGAAAGAACGCCACAATTCGGTTTCAAACAGGTCCCCGTCATGTTAAGGATAAAGTCAATCTGGTCTTAGAAACAACCCCTGCCTTGAGAGGGATGCTGGTACAAATGGATCATTTGTACGTAGGTTTCCAACGGTGCAGAGTCCGAGATTACTTGATGCCCACAAGGTGTTTCAAGTGCCAAGGCTATGGACACATCAAAGAAAGGTGTCATGCTCAAATGGCATGCTCTGGATGCGCAGAAGTGGGACACACTTTTGCCGAGTGCAAAAGTAAGGATTAAACAGCCAAGTGTGCAAATTGTGTAAAGGACAAAAGGAAAGAGGTGGATCACAGAGTGGGATCGAACAATTGTCCAGTTCACCAGAGACAGCTAGCTCTGGAACTTGACAGGACCCAGTATGTCTAGGGGACATGCGCTGCTACGCGTCGGGCAAATCAACCTGCAAAGGGCAGCAGTTCCAACCATGGAACTGCATAAAATTGGAATGGAGCAAAATCTTGACATGGTATTGATGCAGGAGCCCTACCTGCTTCATGGGAAAATACCTTCTCTTCATGGACGTTTTGTGCTGGTGGGTGAAAGACCGATGGCAGGGATATGGATACGTAACCCCGAGATAAGCTACATCCCACTGGAGGCTCTGTCAAACACGCATCATGCGTGTTTGAAGGTGGAAATGGGAGGAGGAAGTGTGACGATTGTATCTTCATACTTCCAACCCCAGGATACGATAGAGCATCACCTCTCTCAGTGGAGTGTGATAGTTCGAAGAGCCAAGGAGAAAGCATTAATGTCCACACCGAAGATTATATCTAAGTCTGAACTTTGGAACTCACCAGTAACTAACGGAAGAGGAGAGGAGGTAAATGAGTATCTGACTGAGAACAACTTGCAGGTTGCAAACACGCCAGGACATCCGGCGACCTACTGGTCACCAGCCCATGATTCTGAATCATATTTAGACGCAACAATAGCGACAGCGCATGCCCTGGGACGTATTGGGGACTGGAGAGTTTCGGACGAGCTGTACTCTGACCATAAGATGATCCTGTTCACCATTCGGTGTAATAGGGGAAATAGTGAGAGAAATGCAAGGCCCCGATACATAACAGCAAAAGCTGACTGGCCGCTCTTTGACAAAGTACTTCTGAGAAGGCTGGAAAGGTATAGAACAAGTAATCATGAAAACCTGGATCAGAAGGCAAAAGAACTGGTGGCAGTAATAATGGACACCTGTCAGGAAGCAATTCCTAGGGTGTCNGAGTACTCCTGAGAAGACTGGAAAGGTATAAAACAAGTAATCATGAAAACCTGGATCAGAAGGCAAAAGAACTGGTGGCAGTGATAATGGACACCTGTCAGGAAGCAATTCCTAGGGTGTCCAGGGAAGTTCCACATCATCCCTGGTGGGATGACGAGCTTGAACTGCAAAGGAGAGCGGTGAAGAGAGCCAGCAAAACCTTTAAAAGAACATATCAACCAGATTCTCGGGTAAGGGAAATCAGAAGGTACAATGTCTTGAGAGCGGACTATCGGCGGATGCTAAAGAAGAAAAGACAAACAGCATGGAGACAGCTGGTAACAGATAGGGGAAATGAAGACCCATGGGGCCTTGTATACCGAATGGTGTCAGGGAAGATTAGAAACTCAGACGAGCTTCCAGCCCTAGATCGTGATGGACAGTTACTGCAGTCCGTCGAGGAAAACGCCAGGCACTTGATGGAAGTCTTGCTGCCTGACGATGACATGGTAGGAGAGAACGAGTACCACAGAGAACTGAGATATATGGCCAGAGAGGGGATCGGGACGGAGGACACTTCAGTATTTTCAATGGAAGAACTGAACCGAATTGTAAAAGGGACGAAACTGAAGAAGGCCCCGGGAATCGATGGACTGACAGGAGAAATGCTCCTCCGAGCATATCCGAGAATCAGAAATGAAATGCTAGAATNAAAACGAAATGCTAGAATTGTTCAACCAATGTCTGGAAACGGGTAGTTTCCCTGCATGCTGGAAGAATGGACTGCTGAAAATCATTTACAAAGGGGGAGGAAAGACCCCAAGACTAGCCAAGTCCTACAGACCCATCACGCTCTTGAGTGTGATGGGAAAGGTACTAGAACGCCTTATCAACAGAAGGCTCATGGAATACCTTGACGTGGTGCAAGGTATCCATGCAAAACAATATGGCTTCATGAAGGGGAAAAGTACCGAGAAAGCAGTGATAGACATGGTGAACCAGGTAAAGGATTACGAGCATGATTATGTACTAGCGATTTCTCTGGATATCTCGGGGGCATTTGATAACGTCTGGTGGCCACAAATACTGTGGCAACTAAGGCTACTGGAGTGCCCGAAAAACCTGTACGTGTTGATCAGGGACTTTCTAAACGAGAGGACCTGTGAAATACGTATAGGGGAACATAGGGAGCACAAATAACTAACGAAAGGGTGCCCCCAAGGTTCTGTCCTCGGTCCCATTCTCTGGAACATTATATTTGAAGGACTGCTCAGGCTTGACTTACCGGAGGGCTGTGTGATCTACGGATACGCAGATGACGGATTACTTCTGATACCTGCATGGACACGGCGAGAGCTGGAGGAAAAAGTGGCTATTGCAATGGAGGCAATTAGAGTATGGGCAGCGAACTTCAAGCTGAGGTTCGCTGTAGATAAGATGAACGCCATTATTCTGAAAGGTTCCCTCCAGCGAAAGCCAGTACTGAGATTCGAAGGGCGAGTTGTAAAACTCGTCCAAGAAATGAAGTACCTGGGTGTGATCTTGCAGACTCGTCTCTCGTTCCAAAGACATGCGGCCTATGCGGTGAATAAGGCAGTGGTAATGTTCCACAAGATCAGGGCTGTGGCTCCGGCAAACTGGGGTCTCGGCTACCACACGCTCAAGTTACTATACAGAGGAGTCTTCCTGGACGTGGTGACCTACGCCTCTGGTGTATGGTACCAGGAAACGTTCAAGGTCCTTGTAAAACGCAAGATGATCAGCGGTCAAAGGGCAGCACTTCTGGGAATCACAAGAGCTTATAGGACAACCTCCAACGATGCCCTGCAAGTAATTGCAGGAGAAGTTCCACTGGATCTGCTCATACAAGAAAGAGGAAAGCTTAGCAGAGCTAGATGGATGGGTCTTGTCCCCCCCGAGGAAGCCAGGAACTTAAGGGAACAAACCATGAGTGTGTGGCAGAGAAGGTGGGATGCATCGGAAAAGGGAAGACTAACGCACGAGATCTTTCCGGACGTCAGGCTGAGGCTGCGGGCGGGGTGGCTATCCATTGGTCACTACTGTGCGCAGTTTCTGACTGGCCATGGAAATTTCAAGGCTAAGTTGTGTTCAATGGCTCTGGTCGATGATCCGGAATGTGTGGTGTGTGGAGTACCTGATACTTCCACACACTTGCTCTTTGACTGTCCAAAGATTGAGGATCTTCGGACCCCCTTCGAGGGCAGTACAGGAAACCTTGAACTGAGACGAATGCTAGCCTCTAGGGTACTGGTGCCTAAAGTTTTGGAGTACCTAACAGCAGTAGGAAAAAGGAACGAGGAGTTTGACGTGTGGTGGTTGAGCACCAGCCTGAGCAGAACTCTGGGAATAGATCAACAGGATGTAACCAACAATCAAGATGGCTGAACACCTCTTCCCGACAGTTATACTGGAGGAAGAAGAGCCTGTCCAAGTCCATAGCCTTGGAGGCACAACACCAACCCAGAAAACAGAAACACCAGATACCCTAGCAAAAGAAGAACCTCCGGAGCCAAGGTTTCAGGGGTCTGTTCTGCATCTCATAGATGAAGAAGAAACCACGGATAAAACACAGACCAAGAAAGGCTGGCCCTGCACCTGGAGCCCTGTTCTCTACGTGAGGGAAGGCTTCATGAGTGCGGGTCGCAACATGAGGAAAATGGTCCGCGACCAAACAAGAAGAGCAGTCTGCACCATTAATAGGAGAAGGGTAGCGGAGATGCTAGACCTCCCTATAGAAGTAACACCCGAAATTGAGGACGGTCGTGAGGAGGAAAGGAAGAGGGAAGTCCTCATCCTGAAACAGTTAGTTCGCCAAAGCGAATCTACACCATCCACCGAAAAGTCCATCACCATTGACTGGCCTTCGAACAGAAACACGATGGATGCTGGGATTCAGACCTGGCCAGTGGGGGCCAACCCTAAGGAACCCTGGGAACTGTACAACCAGGTCGTACGGGGTGCCCAGATCTCCAGGTTGGAAGACCCAAGTACACTAACAGCAGCAATAAGCCTCGTGGTAAGACAAATGGAAGGAGGAGATAAAGTTCTCTTCCCACGTCTGGAGTGTGTGGACAGGCTTGCCGTCGCCCAGGTAGGTCTGCCCACCAGTCCGGAGGCACTCGTCAGTCTTCTGAAGGAGTGCTTCTGGCGCAGAGGAGAACGTTTTGACCCGAATTCTATTTAAAAGGATGCAGTCCGTACATACGGGAGGCGTACCTTTGATTACAGTAAGCCCTTCAATGGGTACACTGTGGTCAGGTACTAGTCCTTCAAATCCGGACTGTATCCTAACTAACCGGACGTAACAAAAGTGGAAGAGAGAGAGTGGCCTGACCGGCCAGGAGGTGGGTGGGAAGAACTGGGAAGTGTTGCTGACGGGATGAGCACCTGACCAGGGAAGACTCGCGCATTCGGAAACCCGACCAAGCATAACAACGGCAAACGAGAGATAAAGGCAGAAATGGAATGAACAGTGAAAACACGGCGAAGAATCGCGACGAGGCCCTGGCAAGTCGAGTGCGTCATTGCGTCAGCGATCTCAACCCAGGGAAACTCTTCTCGCCGTCTGGAAACTGGTTAGAACCCACTCTCCCTCTATTAGGAAAACTATCTGAAAAGACGAATATCCTCTATTTCCTGGATCATGCACTTGTGTTTGTTCCAGGAAGACGACCACAGCTATGAAACCGGAACGAGATTTGGAAGAAGGACGGAGCTTGCTCCAACCGAAAGACGAGACTTCGGTCAAAGTAAAATGGTAGTATGTGTGTGCATGTGATGTCCGTAGGAAGGGTCTGACTGGCCAGACTGGGATCGCGACGAGGCCCTGGCATGTGTGAACTGACGCAGTGCAGCTTCGCGCCCAGGGAAACTCTCCCTTTCTCCGCCACGACGATCGATCCAGCTGAAGATTAGAGTTACAACAACAGGAAGGAAAGAGAGAAGAAGACAGCTGTGGCTGGTGGGCAGTGGCGTAGAATCGCGACGAGGCCCTGGCAAGTCGAGTGCGTCATTGCGTCAGCGATCTCGACCCAGGGAAACTCTTCACGCCTGTCTGGATACCGGTCATGACTTCTTCCTATTGACATCTGTGAATGGGACGGTAACGAAAGTCTGCAGTGTGGAATAGTTTCGTGCTCTTTGCGAGCGGCGGGCGAGGAGGAAGGGGTAATTCTGGTTTACCGACTACCCCCAAATCTAAGTCCGGTCCACACCCGCACGCACTGAGCCGCGTTTGTGTTAATGGAATACAGTCATGCTTAAATTACTCGTGAAAGAAGGACTCGCGCCGTCGCGTTAGGAATGTTTGGTAGAATAGTTAGTTTAGCATTNGAAGGACTCGCGCTGTACGCGTTAGGAATGTTTGGTAGAATAGTTAGTTTAGCATTTTAAATTCATTTCGGCCCAGCATGACGGTCACAAAATTGCAAGTTCCTGGCGGTACCCTGCGAAACAAAAGAGCCGAGTAAGCTTTAGTTTGAAGGGAAGGATAACGTAAAAGTAGAAAGAAGTGCTCCTGGTATAACCTTTTAATAGGTATCGCCCACCAGGAGGGGAGGTTTGGTGAGGAAAACTCCGTTTCCGCCGGGAACTTGTCTCACTTAAACAGATAATTTGGAATGTTCAGAAGTATAATTATAAAAATTAATTAATAATATACAAATCTCTTTTTTTTAATTTAATTCAGTATGCCTCCTCATGCTATCGTGACCGGATCAACCATACCCATATTAAACGAACACTCAGGGCCTCCCAAAGATACATTTTAATTAAACTTATGAATTTCACACCAACCACCTCTTACCTGGCAGCTATAACATCAAGCAAAATTATCCCCATAGACTATAGTATACAAGATAGGAACTTAATTTACAGTATAAAAAACGAGTGCGACGAAATTAATTATAGGGGAAATATATATAATAAAGTGACATTGGACAATATAATTTGGATTGAAATGAATAACAGTGAAACTCCGATTAGTGTAAAAGAACTTAAGAAAGACTTATATAAAGAAAGTGTGAATCAATGGCATCNCCAGCGGCCGGGCGGCGGGTGACTGACGACTGACCTGGCGACGCGCGATCGGCGAGGCGATCGGCGTGCTGAGGGGAGCGAGACGGGCGGGAGGCGAACGAACGCATTTCACGAGTCTTTTGTTTTACGAAGTTCATTTCGAGCGTTATTGTAATCTCATTTAGTTACGTTTGAAGATAATAATGGAAAAGTGGTTAAAACGGGTAGCAAAAACTACCTCGCCGCCGCCAGTTGATTGCGAAAATAGAAGTGAAAATACAGATGATCTTTTGAGTGACAAAAGTGGCACTGAGTATGACTTTCAAATGCCTTCAACAAGTCGCGTCGAGTCAACGAAACGTCGGAAAGTGGTGAGAAAATATGACCCGGAATATCTGAAACTAGGATTTACTTGGAATCATGATACGACAGATCCGCGTCCTCAATGTGTGATTTGCTACGAAATATTAGCGAACGAAAGTATGCGTCCAAGTAAGCTGACACGTCATATAGAAACAAAGCATTCCCATTCTGTAAACAAGCCAGTAGACTTTTTTCAAAAAAAAATGTTAGAAATGAAGTCTTCTAAAAATATTGTTTCTCATTTCATTAATATCAATGAAAATGCTGTATATGCATCATACCTTATTAGCTTAAGAATCGCTAGAGCAGGTAAGCCTCATACTATTGGCGAAGACTTAGTATTACCATCGATTAAAGATGCTGTTGGAGCTATGTTTGGAGAAAAAGAAGTAAAAGAAATCGAGCGCATACCACTATCGAATAATACTGTTGCGCGAAGAATTGACGAAATGGCTGAATGGACAGAAGATGAATTAATCCAGCGATTAATTAATAGTAAATATTATGCTCTGCAACTAGATGAGTCTACCGACGTGCAAGGCCTA
Organism: Clitarchus hookeri; assembly: GCA_002778355.1. Taxonomy (NCBI): domain Eukaryota; kingdom Metazoa; phylum Arthropoda; class Insecta; order Phasmatodea; family Phasmatidae; genus Clitarchus; species Clitarchus hookeri. The sequence continues at coordinate 32,281 of NQII01010501.1, forward strand.
TCTCAATTAATTGTTTTTGTGCGTTATATATGGCAAGAAGACGTGCATGAAGACATTTTGTTTTGCAAGCCAATTATTCGTGGAACAGCTGAGGTAATTTTCAACGTAATTGATTCCTATATAAAAGGAAAAGGTATACAGTGGAAGAACTGCGTCGGTATATGTACTGACGGTGCGCGGGCAATGTGCGGGAAAAATAGCAGCGTGGTTACAAGAATTCTTGAACAAAGTCCCTATGCTTCGTGGACACACTGTAGCCTTCATAGAGAAGCACTGGTTTCCAAAGCATTGCCTGATGATTTCAAAACAGTTCTAAATACAGCTGTTAAAATTGTTAATTATATTAAAACAAGACCCTTGCAAGCTCGCTTATTTCAAAAGCTGTGTGAAGAAATGGGTAGTCTTCATACATCTCTCCTGTTGCATACCGAAGTTCGTTGGTTATCCAGAGGAAAAGTACTCACACGATTAGTGGAATTACGCCATGAAGTTCTAATTGACTTGAAAGGAAAAACTGAATATACTGAACATCTAATGGACGAAGAATTTATTCTCAAGCTCACATATGTAGCGGATATTTTTTCGAAGTTAAATAAACTCAATTTGTATTTGCAAGGTTCAAACGGGTCAGACATTTTTGCGGTTCACGATAAAATTCGGGCGTTTATGAAAAACATTTTGCTGTGGAAAAGTTGTATTGAGGATGGGAAGTACGATTGTTTTGAAACACTTGAAACGTTTATTGTTGAAAACCAAGTGCAGCCAAAGATGAACGTAGTATTAGCAATTTCTGCCCATTTATCATTGTTAAAAAAAAACTTTGACGACTATTTTGGCGAGGAGATGAAAAAGCTCGACTTGTTGAATTGGATTTGTAACCCTTTTCAAGACCCGCTACCAACTGGTATGTCAACAAAAGCAAGTGAAGAACTAATTGATTTATCAGAAGATTTGTCACAAAAAAATAGTTTCAATCATAAGCAATTAACGAAATTCTGGCTCTCGGTTGCTGGTAGTTATCCATGCCTGTTTGATGAAGCTATGAAAGTCCTCCTTCCCTTTACTACCTCATACTTATGTGAGGCTGGGTTTTCGAATATGGTGAACATTAAAACTAAATACCGAAATAAATTGGACATATCAAACTCACTGCGATTAAATGTAACTAAAGTTGAAGTTGATGTCAAAACTGTAATGGCGAAACATAGGAAACAATTTCATACTTCCCATTAAATTTATATAATTAAGTAATAAAAGATTGTATTAGAATAGTTTGTTATTTCAAAAGTCCTTTATTCATATTGCTAACGCTTAAATTTCCTAGAGGTGGGTCCCGAGTTTGTAAACTTATATCAGATGAGTCGCAGCCCAGTCAACTTTGGGAACCACTGCTCTAGAGTCCACCCTATGTTCGTGTGCGTGTCCCTTTTTCATGCAGTTTGCACAACAATCCTTGTGCTCCCTGTCTTCTTTCTTAGGGCAGTTGTTGAAGTCATGTCCAGTCTTGCTGCATATTGAACAGGTGGACTCAGTATCCCTGCATTTTGAGGCAATATGTCCCCATTGTTGGCACTTGTAACAGCGCGAGAGCGAGATGTAACCTCGCACTCGGCAACTGTCGTACCCCACGTACACTCTTTCCTTTTCTATAAGGGCGTTTCTCACGGCAGGATCACACTGCAAAACCACATTTACCCAACCACATTGGCCAATTAACAATTTAGAAATTTATGATCATAATATAGTTAAATATGTAAATTCATTTATTAATAAGATGTATACAGTTGTTAAAACCTTAAATGATGATTTAGATTTAGATTAATATAGTGTCTCTAGTGTCTCTCTGGTCTGTTTGTTTGTTTTCCACTTATAAATATATAACATTTCACATTTTATTAATACTGTTTAAACTGTTCAAAGTATGTCATTGTCTGTGTTGTGGTGAGTGTGAGGTCTTTGCTCAAAATTGTTAGTTTATTACATATAGTTAATGTCATTCTGGGTGGAGGGTATTATTAGTTTATGTTGTTTGTGTTATATTTTGTTTATCCTAATTTAATGGTTTGTCTTAGTATTTCGTTGCATTTATAAATTTGTTTTATTATATTGTGTTATGTAATTTTGTTATTCTTTTTCGCTGTAGTACCATACTCATTTCATATCATAATACATTACACCTATAGCTACAAATTATGTTATTATTTTGTGTTATTATATTACATTGTGTTATTTCATCTTATGTTATATTTTTCCTTGTGCACGTTGTGTGACAATATATGTTTTGTAGTGTAGTACTTTATGTTTACAAATAAAAAAAAACAGGAAAATAGNGTGACAATATATGTTTTGTAGTGTAGTACTTTATGTTTACAAATAAAAAAAAACAGGAAAATAGAAAATTAAAAATGAGGGGCTGGGGAGCCGGGCGGCGACCTCCACGTGGTTCCTCGCGGACTGGGCGCCAGTGTGGAGTTCAACTCCATTCCCTACGCTCATCGGAAGGAAAGGTCAGGTAGTTCTGAAGGGAGAATTGTCCTGGATGGCTGCCTGGCTGGACCGGAAAGTGGGCGTAGGGATAAACGCGGAACAACACGTCGGGTCGCGACTGGTGTCGCCGTCTCGGTGTTCTTCGACATTGGTAGGCCGGCCGAAAGGCTAGTCTACGGGATAGTCGGGTTCGCCGGGGCGGCGGTGGCAGTCGAGTTCTGACTGTGTCCCTCCGGCTGATGGACGGGCAGACTGGCTTTTAGACGGCTGCCATCAGAGCCTGATAGTCGGAGGGGCATGGTCGGGCGTGACTCGGCGTGAGAAATTAATAGTCTTAGCTCGTTATAGTGCTCGCCCTTCTCTGAAAAGAGAGGGGATTGAGGAATAATAGACATTTTCCAACAAAATTCATGGGCGCCCAGACGAACTGCCGCCTTCCCGCACTCAAAAGATCAAGAGTGCGGGACCTCATAGATTCCCAAGCCCTGTTAGATCTCCAAAAATTTTGTTAACCTATCTTCCAAATCCCATCTCCTTAACGTAGAAGTTCACTTGTCAGTGGTCTAACAGATAATTAAATTTCACAATTCATTCAGATTTCAAAATTACAGTAACGTCAGATGTTGAAAACGGTGCCGTAACACAAAGG
>NQII01010502.1:21558-32788 GCA_002778355.1 Clitarchus hookeri
CCCCTCCCCGAGCTACCACCAGCCTTGAAGGGTCTGGCCCGGGGTCACGACGACGGGTCGTTGACCGCCGGCGCTCCATTTTCCAGCGCGGTAGCCCCGTCGAGGTAGGTTGGCGCCTGTGCCACGTCCCCCTGGAGGGCACAGAACAGCACGCACTACAGCTGCCAATTTACTCTACTCCCACTTATCTTCACAATTTTCTAATCAAACCTTTGAAAAATTACCCCATGTGTGATGGGTTTGGTTTGCTTCCTACTATAAGCATATTGTACTCGTGTAGACATAAAAGAATATAAAAGTACTTGATTTTTAGTTGGGTCGAAGTTGTATTTATATTTTATTTATAAATTTTATTATTCATTTATAAACGGTATGAATAAAAACCGTGAGAAAATAGGTGTGTTGGTAATGCCTACTAAGTAATGTTGTTAACGTGAGTTCGCGTGAATGCGGTGCGTTGTTCCTTTGGTGTAATTTTCTAGACTCGGTTAAGCTTTGTTTGCACGTGGCCCAGGAATACACCACAGGTATAAGTTTAGCAGGGTTTTCAGGAAAGTTGGAAACAGCCGTGAATGGACTGCACTGGACTGTTCGAATGTGTCATCGCAGAGCACTCGAGAATATATAGAAGTGAAACGGCCGCTTATCTCGCGAGCTTCAAGCAGCGCTCGCCAGAAAAATGGCGTCACTGACCGTGTCGAAACGCCGTTGGCCAATAGGCAAACTTTTCGCAGTATGCGGCAGCCAATCAGACGCGAGGCCATATCCAGAGCCAGTAAGTGAATGGTGTACGCCCACATCAGAGGAAAAGCCGCGCCATTTCGTCTTGCGTCAGAACTAAGTTTTAGTTGTTTATGTGCGAACTGGGAAAACAACCCGGTGCAGCGAAGAGCAGAATGCCAACCATATTCACGCACGCCAGCAAAATGTTCCCAGTTCATTGTATGCCTGCTGAGATAATACGAAAAGAAAACTAAAAATAAAAAACAACTCTTCGGAAACTAAATTATAATATTATTTTTCTTTGCACGTGAAGTAAATTAGAAACAAAAAAACAAATACTGCGCATTTAGGTGGACTAAATAAAGCTAAGGAAGTACTTAATACTTCATGCTTATTATAAACTTGGATGGAGACACATAAGTGATTTTTTTTCATGTTCCTACGACGATGTGCTGTAAACTTCGTGTTTTTTCACAATTTTTGGCAACTGTTCCAGAGGACGCTTTTAAAACGTGCAGAATTCCTACTGTGTATTTCGCGGTTAATAGGTGCAGATATTAAGGCTATAATTGTTCTGATGATTTGGTGCCGTGCTTCAGCAAGTGACATTGTGAAATTGGGAAAAACCTTATTAGGTTATTGTTATTTCGTTTATATATATAAAAAAGAAACCAATCTAATTTGTTACTAACTTTATATATGACTCTCTTAACAGCCCGAAGACAAAATTGTAACAGTACTTAACCGATTGTTGTAACAAAACCGGTATTGAGGTAATTTAATTCGCTCTTGACGGCTGAAATTCGCGATCTCCTGGTTTTCGAACAATGATACACATTTCCCAATCACTCCCCACGTATAGACTATTATTTTAAAGCACGGGCTATTAATTTTCTTTGACGCAGCCAGGCTAATTAAGAAAAAACTGGGTGAGTATTGAGAAGGTTAGGAGTTCTGTGCTCTGTCGAGGAAATGGCAGTTTGTGCGGATCTGGAACGCCTGCATTGCTCTGCAAGTGGGCCGCCTCGGCCACTTCAACGGTCTGCCGTGTACATAAAACATTCGCACGTGCTGCTGTTCTTTTGTTGTGCTGCCCGTCGTCAACTTCCACGTGTTCGCCGACGTCATTCGTGGCGGGGGGTCGCCCTAATGCGCTCGCGTACACGGGTCTGTTTGGTGGCACGCGGCCCGCGCAATGCCATAAAGCAAAGGTACAGAATAGACACGTGCACAGAGACGAAGTGGCGTGTGGCTGTTCCTTTGACGTGGGCGTGCCCGTTCTCTGACTGGTTGCGCGAGGCTCTGGGTGACGGGCCTCGCCTCTGATTGGCTGCTGCGTGGCGTGAAAGGTTCGTTATTGGCTGGGCTGCCGGCTGGCGCTGATTGGAGAACCACGTTCCAACATTTTTCTGGCCATTGACGCCGTTTTGCTGGCGTGTGCGGTTGGAGTTGGTGTTGTAAGGGGCTGGTTGTCCTCTGTATTATTAACTACTCTGTGGCAGGGGAGTGTTCAGTAACACGGCGACGTATTCGCGCTCGCGAACACGTACTAGCAAGAATTATTTTCAAGGGATTGTTCTGGAAGAAATTTTAACAGGGATACATATTGACGTTTTGCTTTTAGTATGTCATTAAAGTGGTTTCCGTTTGCACACACACACACACACACACACACACACACACACACACACACACATGCGTAAATATATGTAACACCAACCATTCATTTTTACCTCGTTAACGAAAAAACCTTTATAGCTCAGTCGTGTCGATATTTATACTCAAGATAAGCCTACCCATCCCAAAAAAGAAATATATCCTAGATACTCCCCTAATTGCATGGACATGTGTAGATTTCTCTGTGGCTAAAAAAAACTGAAATTAACAATAATATTTTATAGTGTAACTGTGAAATGAATACAACTTAAATGGTTAGTTAAATCAATTTCGTATGCTAGATATGTACGCTGTGCTCAGCTTCGAGACGCTATGGCCGCAAACTCGAGCACTCAGGTTGTTACGATGGCCGAATACCAGGAGTTGCGATTGCTCAGAGCGTTATGCAGACCGCAGCACTAATGCATGCGCTACATTCAAGCCGCTCTCAGCTGTTCACTCTCTACTTCCTTCTAAGGGAAACTGCATTCCTTACGTCGAAGCTACGCGCGCGTTGTTTACTCGCCCGGATTGCCACACGGCNTTCCTTCTAAGGGAAACTGCATTCCTTACGTCGAAGCTACGCGCGCGTTGTTTACTCGCCCGGATTGCCACACGGCGCGCGTGTCGAATTAGCTTTTGCCCAATCGCAGAAACAAGACAAAACACTGACCCGATAAGGAAGGCGCCTGTGTTGGGGTGTGCATGCGCGAGTGGGAATGGGGCTATAGAGTCGACGTTCACATGCTTGTCAGATGTGCTGCCGACGTTACGGCCGCCGTGTACGAATAGCGTACAGCCACGAAGGATCTCGGGCTGTCGCTATGCGATTTTGTGTCTTGAGATGACAAAGTATTTTTGTTAGAGCAATTTTTACAATATTTTGTATAATTTCCATGTTATTATAAGAGGTCGAACTAATGTGATTATAAAATTGTGGCCTGTCATTCTACTTTTATTTCCTTTAAAATTAAATGTTGGCTTCAAGCAGGCCCTATGTGCTTATGTTTAGTGTTGCTTCTACCTTTCCGGCATTTAACACTTTCTCAAATTCCCCTTAGTTGACGCTGTATACGTATTAGATCTTAGTTTAACCTCACTGTCAAAAACTTGCCTNGTATACGTATTAGATCTTAGTTTAGCCTCACTGTCAAAAACTTGCCTTCTTCACTTTCCCTGGCGAGGTTTTAATGCAAATGGGTTACATTCAAATCATGTTAAGAATATATGGAGTCACTGATTTTTCGCGAAAAAAAAATCGGAGCGGAAAGTAGACTTCAGTAATGTTTATACACGTTGGGTGTTGTCATACTTACATTGGCTGCTGGTGTCGTTTTCGCATATGGCCCAGCCGCTCAGGATTCCGTAACTCCGACTCTGAACCTCCGTGATTCGTGCGCAAACAATTAGCACGGTACCAGAACGTGGGTCAGCCAATCAAAAGNTTCTTCACTTTCCCTGGCGAGGTTTTAATGCAAATGGGTTACATTCAAATCATGTTAAGAATATATGGAGTCACTAATTTTTCGCGAAAAAAAAATCGGAGCGGAAAGTAGACTTCAGTAATGTTTATACACGTTGGGTGTTGTCATACTTACATTGGCTGCTGGTGTCGTTTTCGCATATGGCCCAGCCGCTCAGGATTCCGTAACTCTGNGAAAGTAGACTTCAGTAATGTTTATACACGTTGGGTGTTGTCATACTTACATTGGCTGCTGGTGTCGTTTTCGCATATGGCCCAGCCGCTCAGGATTCCGTAACTCTGACTCTGAACCTCCGTGATTCGTGCGCAAACAATTAGCACGGTACCAGAACGTGGGTCAGCCAATCAAAAAAAGCTGGATGACCCCACGGTACTTTGAACTGTATCTCGTCTCGAAATATTTTCGCGAAATATCGTTGCCCCTAGAGATACGTAAAGTTCGTGTTATAATTCTGAGAAAGAGGTTTTTTTTTAAATCTCGTTTATCTTTGCGCGGCGTTTGTCACTGGAAAGTTTTTCCTCCCGGCAAGGTTCGGAAAACTCTACGCTAGTGTATAAACATTCCATTTTTGTGTGACCCGATCATGTACAGCTTAGTTTCAAATGGGAAGTTTTCCCGCCTAGTCAGCGGCCAATGGGAGAACGATATCTGCTGTAGTNATCATGTACAGCTTAGTTTCAAATGGGAAGTTTTCCCGCCTAGTCAGCGGCCAATGGGAGAACGATATCTGCTGTAGTAAGTAAATAACTGGGCTTTAGCAGTATGCCCGATAATAACTCGAGTTTTGCAGGATCCTGATAATAATTAGTTCATTCGCCTGTTGAAAAAAAGGAGCAAAACGAAAATCACGTCATTATATTTGAAAACTTCGCTATAACTGCTCCAAATCAGCCAATTTGGCTTAAAATCTGTTGAAACTGCTCCACTCGAATCAGTAATATTCTACAGATTATTTTAATTCGCTGATATTCCCTGATTAATCAGAGATTTACACTGATTTCTAGTGAACTGCACTGTCCTGGCAACAAAACCTCGGTGTATTCCACTGATACGCCGGCAGGTAACAGGTCAATAACTGAAGATTCAGTTAAATTCTACGGATCGAAATCACTGATTCGTAAGAGTGTTGTTCAGTACAGGTCCATTCCCGTTCTTTTCGCACTTTTCTGAAACCCTGCTGAGGTTCTACTTCCAGGATATTCATCCACCTCTTNAGGTCCATTCCCGTTCTTTTCGCACTTTTCTGAAACCCTGCTGAGGTTCTACTTCCAGGATATTCATCCACCTCTCGCAAACAAAGCCTAGCTAAGTCTGAAAATATGAACCAAAGGGACAACGCACTGCATTCATGCGCACTCATTGTAATGGTATTTTACATAAGAACTATTTCTTACAAGGCATTACCAACACACCTGTTTTCTCACGGTTTTTGTGCTTATTCATTATAAANAGGTCCATTCCCGTTCTTTTCGCACTTTTCTGAAACCCTGCTGAGGTTCTACTTCCAGGATATTCATCCACCTCTTGCAAACAAAGCCTAGCTAAGTCTGAAAATATGAACCAAAGGGACAACGCAACGCATTCATGCGCACTCATTGTAATGGTATTTTACATAAGAACTATTTCTTACTAGGCATTACCAACACACCTGTTTTCTCACTGTTTTTGTGCTTATTCATTATCAATTAAATGTTATAATTTATAGTACAGAAATTATAAAAAAAAAATTTAACCTAAAATGATATACTTTTATGAACGTAAGAATAAAATGCCTGTGATACATGACATATTTAGGAAACAAACAAACAAACATGTCGTACTTGTGGTGATTTTTCAAAAGTTTGATTCAAACAGTGTGAAGAAACTACGAATATACTATAGGCAAATCGTGGGACAGTATTGGGGACACGTGCAAAATACGAAAATCAATCAACCTTATAATTTATGAAGGGTCGAGTGCTTCCCCTATTACCCTCCCCTCCTTCTCAGCCTCCCATCCCCGGTAGCGAGTCCATCATCCCCCCGCGGTGCACATGCGCGGATTGGACGTTCACCCCGCCCGCCGCCGCGCTAGGAGGTCATCGCCCCCTGCGTCGCCCTCCAACCCCCTCCACCCACCTGGGCCAGGCTGTGCTCTGGGTCCGACTACGCCTCACGCCCGTCTATCAGTACTCGCGTCCGAATTTCCGCCCGCGTGGTTGGCCCGCCTGCCTGCTCGTCTGCCGAAAGGCGTATGCTGTGGCCACGTCGTGGTATGCTCTTGTTTCTGCTCTTCGCCGCGGATGCACAGCTTGAGTAACCGACCTCCCGTGGCGCGTTCGACCTGGGGTGCAGGGGGTTCTGCCTTCGAGTCCCAGGTAAGGCATGGGTGTTAGTTTAAGCTAGGCCATAAGTTAGTTTGTAGGCCGTCCCCTGATTTTAAATGTCACGAGCCTCAAGTGCCTGTCCGTGAATCATGGACGTTCAGTATCGGAGTGCTTCATTACGATTGGTCCAGTCAAATAGGAATCATGTCTTCTCACGTAGACACGCGGCCAATAACCAAAAGAAGTTGTGGTTGTGGACGTAGGATATTGAAGTCTAGCATTAACATAAATATTTTCGCGAAATACACCTGTCCCTAGCCATATACAATAAAATACAATACAATACAGTGTGGATGACAGGGTTGCCATAGCCTGGAAAAACGTTAGAAATCTGGAAATGTCAGGGAAACTGATGACTGCTCCTGGAAATTTAAACCTGGAACAAACTTTAACCTAACAGATTTTCTCTACAGCCAAAAAATGTATCATTAGCAGCCCAATAAATTTGTTGAAAAACTATTGGGCACCAAGAAAATAAATACGCTGTAAGAGAAAATTGCCTTGTAAGTTAAGAATTGTACTCGTGCTGTGGGCTGTTTTCAGGAACAGAAAGTTCTGTATGTTTAATTTTAATTACATTTTATAAACCAGTGTTTTTTTTTATGAATGTATAAAGAGTTTGGAAATTTTTCAATTTTGGTCTGGAAAACATGGAAAAGCCAGGGAATTTAAATGTTGATATTCTGTATCAGCCCTGAACAAGTACACAGAGACTAAAAGGCGTAGAGGTTCCTTCCATGTGCGAGTACCCAGTCTCTGATTGGCTGCGCGTGGCTCTGATAACGGGCCTTGTGTCTGATTGGCTACTGCGCGACGTGAAAGTTCCCTACTGATCTACTCTGTGGCAGAGCTGTGTTCGTGCAGTGTGGCGACTAACAAGAACTGTGCACACGATTGTACGGGATTTTTATATTTGTGCATTCCCTAACGCATTGCGAAGACGGAAGGCAGATTACAGATAGGGCGTTGTTTAGCTGCGAAGTGCGAAACATCACGTAAAAATGTTTTTAAGTACATTCAATGTGTGGACGGAGTGCATCGGGAAATTAAAATTTTATATTGTGTTCTGCAAGTGGTCAATTCCCGCCAAAAAGGAAATGTTATGCAACTATCGGGAATATTAGAACTTTTTTTTTAAATTAAGTGTTTCCCTTGTTCTTTTTACTTAACGAAGTATTCTAGCAACGAGCTTTAAATTAACATAGGCTAATACAATATGATGTGTTGGTTAAATCATGCGGTAACGTAGTGATTGTAGAACAGCATAAAGCCAGAAGTATTCCCTTCGTGAACAAATGTACACGAGATGCGCATTGCCGATTCATTGAGTGCATTCTAACAAATTAGAAAAAATATAGGGGTTGTTGTTTACGACTTTTTGTAATGCTAGTGTGCGTAACGTCATTACACACATCAGGATAAAGAATTTAACTATACATGTTCTGTTCGACGTTGCGAAAACGTGCAAAAAAATTTAACAATCTGATAAGGGCTTTGCGAATGGTTTTGTAGGTGATTTAATTGTGTTTTCAATTTCGATCGTTTGACTATATCTTCTCTGGATCTGTGCATTACTGTTTGTTTGTCCCAAGACATTGAAAAAAAATAGCGCCTATTCCACCTTACATGAATTCACTTTATCCATCGCTACGAACCACAACAACGGAAATTTCCATCCAGAATCGACACAAACATGTTCATAGTTTACCTGGTAATATAGGCTATTCTCGGTAAAGTGAACCCTTTATTTAAGGCCCCTCCCAGCAGTCTTAATAACGAATAAATTATATTTTATTGTGGCCTTTGCCTTTAAATTTTCAGAGTTATGACATTTATCCACTGCGTTTATCAGTGACATGGCAGTTTTAATTTTAACAATTGACGAAAGGACACAAATAAGCATGGCCTTAAAAAGTCCTCACTTTACCGCGAACTTGCGTATAAAAATATAAATTCGTCAAAGGAAGGCAGCAGTGAGAAACTCAGGCGCTGTATTTGAACTTCAAAACAACAGGCCTGATTAACAAAAAAAAACAATTTTTTAAGTAATTGAATGTAATGTAGCCTACTAAACTTCCTTACAACATTACAAGAGATACCAGAGGACTGAATCTTGTGCTATATGCTCTGGGAAGAAGTGAAAACGTTTTACTGTAATAATTAATCGACGAGTGGCAGACTTGTACTACATAGAACATATGTAGAGACAGTAGTGTTATTATTATTATTACTAGGGTCAGAAACCATAACTTAATGTGGGAATGAAAGGGTTTAACAGAAACACAAATCGTTTGTGATAATGATGTATTTAGGAAACAACCAAACACGCTATACCTAGGATGTTTTTTCCAACGGTTTGATTGGGAAAAGTGTGAAGAAACCCTGAATAGACCATAGCATGTTTGGAGCCTGACAAGCGCTCGGGAATGTTTCGCGTAATGGCGATGACGACGACGATAAAGGTGGGCAAGCAGAGGCAGTCGGCTGGGCCACGCACCGAGGTGACGACGAGCGGCGAGGCCTCTAGGCCGACTTTCGCCTGCCCGGCCGCTTGTTGCGCAAGGCCGCAGTCACAGCCGTCGCCCTAGATAGCGGCCGGGGTTCGCTGACCGCGCCACCCTGACACCGTGCCTCGGCCCTGCGCCCCCCTCCTTCTCCACTTGTGAGCACCTGGGGTTGGGAAATAACTCTCCTCCCCCTCCCGCCACCCCCCTGCTGGGACCGAGTCAGTGGTGTATGCAACTATTGGACAATAACGCTCCAACGCCCACATTCTTTTATACCTCGGGGAAAAAATTATTTTCTCTACACAACTCCACGCACGTTAACGTAGAGGCTATCCAGGGCAAAGTGAGCTCTATTTAAGCCCCCCCCCTGGCCACCCACCAGGCAGGCGTAGAAACCTAGAAATTATGTTTTATGGTAGCCTCAGATTTTAACTTTTGAGAGCTACGTTGTTAGTCAGGTGGCAACTTTTATAGTAACAGTCAGCGAATGAATAAGTAAGTACGGGAAAATTTCGTGAATTCATTTCACGACGTGCTGGACTTAAAACACGTGTATTTCTGTTATGTTTGCAATTAGATCACAGTTTATTAGACACGTTCTGGTGAACTGTTGAGCCGATAACGGTCCTGCAAGGAAACAAACCTCGAATCCCGTGTCACCTGGTCTCAGGTGACAGCTAATGAACAGAGAGCTATCGCTTGAAAATACACAGGACAGTGGAATCTAGCCTGTATGTCGTTTAGGACGCGAAATTTTCCTGCCCCTACAAATAAGCTAAAAAGAATTTTTAAGCACGGCCTTAAAAAGAGCTCACATTACCGCGAACGACCTACGAGTGTATTTCAGACTTAGGGGGATGCTAGAAAAGTGTGAAATAGTAATATGTGTATACGTATCTGCTCTTATTATAAATATGACACGCATGTCGAATTTTGATGCTTTAATGCACAAGGGACGACAACTCTTCCACTCAAACATAAATATACCGTTTAAGGTATTGCAAAGAACACGTGGTTAGTTAGGAGTGTACTAGTGTCGGCAAAACGCCATGTCAAATATGGGAACCAATCAGAAACCGCGTTTATTCTTGATATTACTTACTGTAGCTACGGGAGACAGCCTCGACAACGAATGATGCATCTCACACGTGAGAGACTTGCATTATTGCTTATCGGGCGTTGTTCNACGGGAGACAGCCTCGACAACGAATGATGCATCTCACACGTGAGAGACTTGCATTATTGCTTATCGGGCGTTGTTCTCTGCTGCACGCTGTGTACAGTTCACATCATTTAAAATACACTTCCTGTGCGACGTCCGATGTATTGGACAATGCGATTGGAAGCGTTAAGCACCAAAGCACGAATTTCATTTGTTAGGAGAATAAAGATACTGCAGGTGAANACGGGAGACAGCCTCGACAACGAATGATGCATCTCACACGTGAGAGACTTGCATTATTGCTTATCGGGCGTTGTTTTATGCTGCACGCTGTGTACAGTTCACATCATTAAAGACACTTCCTGTGCGACGTCCGATGTATCGGACAATGCGATTGGAAGCGTTAAGCACCAAAGCACGAATTTCATTTGTTAGGAGAATAAAGATACTGCAGGTGAANGGACAATGCGATTGGAAGCGTTAAGCACCAAAGCACGAATTTCATTTGTTAGGAGAATAAAGATACTGCAGGTGAAAAACGAACCCAAGTATCATCAGATTGCAAAACCCGAAACCGTAAATAAACGAGGGACTGGAAGTATTAACTCTTTCATGCCCATAGCAGACAGTCGTCAACGTGTTGCACAGGAAGATCGTATTTGACTGGTGCTGTACTCTGCGAGGCTCGGCGTCCAATGATTTTCCTTGTGGGTAACTGNGCACAGGAAGATCGTATTTGACTGGTGCTGTACTCTGCGAGGCTCGGCGTCCAATGATTTTCCTTGTGGGTAACTTGTACCTAAACCAAGCTACACAAAGGCTACAGTTAATTTGTTGTGGTAACTTAATAACGTCTTTGTCAGCTTAAGTAGAGCACGCATACGTTATTTGTAACACAGGAGATTATAATTAAATGTGGGACTGGAAGTGTTGAAGATCCCGCATGCGCCGGCCAGCGCAAAGCGCGCGCGGTGGCGGCATCAAAACTTGGCGAAGCGCGTCGCCCGCGCGAGAGTAAAAGTAGTTGGGTTGGGTGTGCGCGGGCAGGCATGCGCACCCGTGCTTGTTCTATCAGTGGAACCGCTGAAGGCGAGCCAGCAGCCGGCTCAAGGCCTTGGTACTCACTTTTGATGGCGTCCTACTTTCCTCCGCGCCCGGTCAACGACCGCCGCTGCTTGCAGCCGTCGCCGCAGCGCGGCGCTGCTAGTCTCACCTCCCCCCCTTCCCCTCAATACATGACGTCACTTCGACGTCTCCCCCTTCGCGGTTGAAAAACGCGTATATTTTGTCCACGGTTAAGTGAGCACTTTTTGAAGCCTTCTCATTTGGAAT
>NQII01010503.1:0-40995 GCA_002778355.1 Clitarchus hookeri
AAAAGTGAAGAGATCGACATTCATAAATTTCTCTTTTAAGTCTGTATTGCACTGTTACTCATTAAGCTCCATTTGCATATTGCTGGGAGCATCCTCAACTTTGACAGCGAATGGAGTGGAAAATATGTTTAACAATTTTTCGTTGGACTTGGAAGTTTTTGAAACTTGTAACAAAATCGGACCTTGAGGCAAAGAGTACTTTCTTGTATTTCTCTTTATCATGAATTTCACGCTAGGATAGCCTTGGGAAGTGTGTCAAGTCTCCTTTTTGAATTTGCATCTCCCACAAAAGAAGTTTGTTTTCAAATGTCTGCACTTGGTAGAAAAGGTTATGTACTAGATTTTTATTACCTTGCAGTTGTAAGTTCAAGTCATTGAAATGCACAAAAATATTGGTAAGATATTCAAAGTCAGGCATCCATTCAGGATTATTGAACTGGTACACAGGCTTACCTTTACTTGTTATGAACTCACTAATTTCATTCTTCAAATCAAAAATTCTGCTCAGAACCTTACCTCTACTGAACCAGTGAACCTCGGTGTAGTAGAATACATCACCATACTCTGCGTCCATATCCTTAAAAATGTCTGAAATTCCTTGTGGTTCAATCCTTAGCATCTGATGAAGTTAACGATTTTGGTTACATCTTTCATGAAATTTTGAAACAGAAACTGTTTGCGCACAATTTCTCTAGATGAATTTCGAATTAGTGACACAGAACCGTAATTTTTACCTACCATTGCAGGAGCCCCATCAGTAACAACTCTGGAGAGGTTGTTGAGATGTAGATCGTAACACTTCAGAGTTAAAGAGATGGCATTGGAAATGTCTCTGCGTTTTGTTTTGCTACCCATAGGAAACAGAGCGGACATTTGTTCTGAGATGACAAAGTCGTCTTTGATTCCTCTGATGAAAGTAGTCAATGGAGCAGTGTCTGTGATATTTGTGCTCTCATCCATTGCCAATGAATAAAACACAAGCTGAGAATTACGTTCTTTATGTGTTCAGTGTCTAATGCTAATTCTTCAGTTCTTCTAGCCACAGTAACTCTAGACAAGCTGACTTGCGAAAATAAATGTTTTTTGCTTGACAAAGAACTTCAGATGCAGACTGCATATGTTCCTTACTAAACTCTCTGTCTGCGAAAGGCTTTGATTTTGTAGATATTTTCTCAGCTATAATGTTTCTCACCTTCACACTTAATTCACTTGAAGTATTCTGTTTCGTAAGTGATAACTGTTGACTCTGCAGTTTTTTTTTTCCAGTTCTGACTGTGACTGTCTTTTGAATTCATCCATTTTCGTTGCATACTTTGAGACATAGTGCCGCTTTAAATTGAACACCTTCAGTATGGCAACTGACTCCTGACAAAGCATACAAATTGGCTCCTCTTTAATAAATAGAAAATAATATTACTCTGTTCAGTTTTCGTTGAACACCCTTCCTTCGTCAGAAATGATATGCTTTTTACTTGTACTCGCAGCCATTGCAAAATGAAGTGGAGACAAAAACCACTCATTGACCACTGCACGAGATTAAAGCATGGCATGCACTGAGGGATGGGGAGTGAAGCACCAGTATTGACAAAATTTGCAAGTTATTTTCTTTCTCAGATGAAAAAAAGTCTCGTCTGCAGATGTGGATTGTGTCACATTGTCTCGGGAAAGTTTTCCTTTTTTGGCGCTAATAATGTCAGATGGCTGGCTATAAGTTGGCAGCTTTGTTGCTTTGTTACTGAGCACTGAGCTGTGTCACATATCAGTTTCACTATATCTTTGTTTCCATTTGATACTGTGAAGGGGACACAGCATGTACTGTTATGTCTCACACCAACAATACAATACCAGGAAACAAATATGCCTAGCCTTGTTGACAGAACAGCAAAATGGTGTGCCAAACATCTTTCTTAAATAAAAAAAAGTAAAAAGAAAAGAGTTGCCATTAGTTTGAAAAAAGGAAAGATTATGTTTTTTTTTTGTAGGTGGTAAAATGTAGACACTACACTCTGCAACCGATGACTTATAGAAGGCCATATTTTGTTCATGTATGCTGACACGGTCGCATATGTGCTGGAGGTTTTGTGGGTGCAGATTTTGTGCAGATGCTAACTGAAAAATTGTGGACGGGCCGCAAGAAATCAGTTGGCAAGCTGCAAGTGGGCCGTGGTTTGAAGACCACTGCTCTAGAAGATGCATAGTCTGAAATAATATGTATTACTGAAGATGTAGTGTATACTTTCGTGAACATTTCTAGGCCACTTCCAGATGTTACAGATCCAATAAGTCCATTGTAACTCACAAGGAGGTAACCTCTAGCGTAGGAGTTACAATATCCAGTTTTCTAGGAAAGTTTTGCTGCGAAATTTCTAATGGCTTGGTATACCCTTGTAACATTTGCCGTCCTCTACAGCATATAGAAGTGCAGTACAAATTGCACTGCAATTTGATGGTTCTAAAGCCATGAGTGAAACTACCTCAGCTGACAGTGAGACAGCAGCTGGTTTTCTCTGTGTGTACACATCTCCACATGAAAAGTTTCCAATTTGGTACCAAAGACTTTTCCCACCATCTAGCAGATGACCACAGTACATCCATTGCAAGAACAGTTTTCAACAGACCATGCTGTAGTCTGGGAGAAGTGACAAACTCATGAGTGGTAACACCTTTAAGTCTTTCTGTACTTTCTGACTTTCTGTACCAACTAACTTGGAGTTTATTTCAGTAGCTACGATGTCTGCTAATGGTGGGTGAAGCAGGTGGCTCAATGAAAATCCCAAGTGCACAGCATGAGTAAACATTAGCGACTGCCAGGAAAACATTAAAATGCTCAGTAATCAATCATTGATGGTTCAGTCTGAGTGTCATTTGTATTATGCACATTGAACACAAGTGCAAGTTTCAAAATATAATGCTTTTGGTGCGCAGGATAAGATTGCCAGCAGCTGTACATGGCAGTGCAGTGCTTGGACAGCCGAAGCTCATCAACAGTCTGGCACAAAATTATGAGTAATACAATATTGGAAGAAAGAACTTGTAACAAACAACTGACATATGTTTACGTGTATAAGCCATTTTATTTACAACTTTGCTAATTTTTTTAACATCATTGAGATAAAATAGTTGTAATGTTGCCCTAAAAGTATATTTTTATGCTAAATTAATACGTGCCACAATTAATTATAATCTGACAGTACATCTGAAACCATATAGAAGTATATTGATCCATTTAGGTAATATTTGAAGGGTCACTTTTGCATTTCCTGTAGTTTCTGACAACTTAAATATTCATGCTCAAAGAAAATGAAGATGCATGGACAGGAGGGTAGGGGAAATTCAGTATGTTGTTCGGGAAGGTAAGTACAACTAATGACCAAATTTTTAACTTAAAATATTTTATTGCTGGGAAGGACCATTTGGTGCCTAAAACTCATGGGCCAGTGATACTGCAAGTGCGTTTACTGATTGTGACGAATAAATGTTCTGGTGCTGCAGGATGATCCAGAGGCTGTTTGAGTTTGTAATGAAGAGGGATGCTGTGACAGTGGTGTTCCTCGACGAGATAGACGGCCTATGTCGCAAGCGCCAGAGCAGCGAGGAAGAACTTTCTCGCCGGTCAGTGCTCCACTTTCATTTTCACTTACATTTTTGGCTTGGTTTGTGCTTTTCCAAAATGTGTTGCACATAATTTTATCATGTAGTTTTTGTTAGTTTTTCACGATATAAATATGAAAATAATTTTGGCACTAAATAAGCACATTTCAAAATTGTTACATACGTGTATTACAGTATATTGTTCCAAGATGCCAAAGGGGCATATCTGAGTTCGTGAAGGATGGAGGTCTTGATAAAAATAAAATATAAAAATTTTATTTTTAATTTATTCACACAGTTATTAATTACATCATTAAAGTATCTATAAAGTCCTGATCACTTAATTCCCATTCATTATTTACACATATACAATCTGTCTATTGCCATCATTCAAAATATCTTATACTTACGCATTCAGTTCAGAAGTCCTGCCCGTCAGTCTCACGCTTCGCTGTACCGATACTCGCAGTCCGCAGACGTCACTCTCGCTGTTACTTGATGCTCTGCTGGCTCATCGTTTCGCTGTGTTTGCACATCTGGTGCTTAAGGTTGCACAATCCTCTAAACTCTAATTTTTCGGCTCGGAGGTCTGTAGTGGCTTAAGTAGTCTTGCTGTCCTGATCTAAAAGGTTCCCTGTACCCCGTGTCTCGCTGAGAGAGGCAAGGCGATGACCAAGAACATTCTTTCAAAGATAACCCCAGAAAGTTAATCCGCTGAAGATCAAGAGCGCACGAGTCGCAATAGGCTTATTGTGGCAGCTTGCCTTTGTAAATCTTTACACATTCCTCAGTTTACAACTCGTCTGACCTTCACACATACCTTCACTTGCTTGATGTGATGCGGATACGGAAGCAATGAAGAGCAGTGAACATGTAACAATATTTATTCTTACTACAGTAGTATTAATGGGTTTACCACTTAATTGTAATGTTTAGCTGAAGAACTGTTGATGTACTGGGAAAAATTTTTGCAAACACAGAAAGTCAGAGATCTGTCTTTCTTTTCTGTACTCTTTCCTCGTCAAGTACTGCGCTTAATGTAGAAAAAAGAATGGTGTTGTTACAGCAATAGTGGCTCTACAACTTTGGACAGACAGATCAGGAAGAAGCCATAAATGTTTTTACAGGTGTTATGGTGAGGTTTAGTAAGGTAATATGCAGGAAATTAGCAACACAGCTCAGTGAAAGATTGTTCAAGTAGTCTTGTAACAAGCTGGTGGCAGTTAATATAATAGGCGCTGCCTAATTTTGGTGACTCTAGTAACCTGCTTCACAGTTACTTACAGAAGAACTTGGGCTAAATACAATATCTCATACATCTTGATACCATTCTGGCCATAGAATTTAATATAAATGCAATAAATTCTTGTTTAACGGACAGGTTACATTCCTGGGAAGTGTCTGTTATGCAGAAAATGCATTAATTAAATCATATTTCCCCATAAAAGACAATGTTAGTGGCCAAAGTTAGATTCCTCAGTCTTGCATTATGGTTTTGAATGTATCCACAAATATTGTTTTGCACCATTTTTTTTCTACATTCAACCATCCTAAAACTTTAAAATTGTTTAGTCTACAGTATGTGCTACTTTAACATCCATTTGCATAGATGATTGACTGTATAAATTTTGCTCTGTAAATTGTTATTTTTTTGTGGCATTTTTTTACGCCACTGCAGTTTTAATGTCCCAAGTCACATGGACATTTTCTCACTCATTTAAAAGTTATGCACAGAATATGTCACATTGCAGAAGAATAATATAAAGCATGTACACCATTTTTTACCATAAAAACTAACAAACGAACATATAACATGAAATGATTCGTAGCACCGTACAGCTTTTTATTGCGAGATAAACTAATTGCTGGTTTTTCTTTGCAGCAGTTCCAGCCTGCTGCATAGCTATTCTACAGCACTGCATAGGATATGACTATTAAACATAAATAATATTAATAATTTATGTAAACTCAAACAAGTAGCAAACATTATAAACTTTCACGAGAATTAACTTTGATACACCACAGCAAACCACATGCAAACTTTAATAGATAACCAGAATTAATTTCTAATATAACTCTGGTCATGCACCATGACAAAAAAAGAATGTTCTGTTACAAAACTATTTGGAATTTAAGTAGTTTCCTTCCTATAGCGAACAAACATGGTTTTAGGTTTCATATGGCCACAAATGCACTGTGACACAGGCAGTCAGCTCCATTCCTTGTACATATGTGCTGAAAAGTAGGTCACCAGTGGAGGGGGAGCCAAAATGTATTGCTAGATGGTCAGAAGAAAGCTGCACGTGTTTACACAATGCAGCACTTACTAAGAGAAGCAGCTCGGATACGTCTGTTAAAGCAAGTTCCATGTCCGTTGTGACTGTATATGCCAATGTCAACATTCATAATAACCAACATAGTAATGAAAAGGTTGTGGGTTTTTATCATAATTTTACTTAAAGCAAATTTTTTCTCACAAAATTATGGTACTCAATTCTAAGCTGTACTCTTGTTGCCCGTCTTGTATAAATTGTAATATTTCAACTTTTTCCCCATATGATGTATTTCTCTTATGTTCTGCATTACTCTGTATCCCAAATTATGAACATAATAATGAATTTGTAAAAACTTTCCCAGCAGTCCCTAAGCAGTGATACACATCTGTCGTATTGTTAGCCCATGCCAAGCAAAGTTTTCTTTGAAAATCTGAGTGACTGCAGGTGGACATACGTATAAATTGTGAATCACCACCTTAAGTGTTACGGGTAACTGCTCTGGATGGTATGCCACCTCTAGTAATTGATCCTGTCAAGCAACCTTCTCTGCTAGTATGTTTGCGAGTCAGAGCTTCTGATAGAGCTCCTGTTATTCCCATTTATGTCCGTACCTCGTGTTGGGAAGAAATGTGGTGTAGAACCTGCATTGTACCAGGAGCCAAGGATGCCATGTGAGAGTTCAGGACGACCATGAGGTGACAACTGGATGACTTGCACGATGTGTTGTCTATCCCACTCAGTTGCTTGTTGGGACGCTGGAGCAGTCTCACACCACACTTTCACCAGCAGGGGCCACGGGGGTGATATCTCCTGCTGCGACTGTAGTGTATTGTGCCAAAGCATGAACATTCTGTATGAAAACTAGAATTAGACTGTTTTCATCTATATGAAATATTTTCCCTCCCAGCCTACTTCACTTTGCTGTCTGTTGCAAGGGTAAGCACATAAAATAATGTACTCTATGCATTAATTTTTTTCTACCTTCTTATCAGGTTGGGCATTGTGTGAACAGTGTAACAGATTGGTTTCGGTATTCTTTACAGACATCGTATTAGGTCCAACTTAAATGGGTAAGAAATTTGTCCTCTTCATGTGGATCCAGAACCTGTCTGCAGCCAGGTTCGACATCGGGATGCTCCGTTGGGTAGGCATGTTTAGACACCTCCACTATTTACGCTCCTGATCAAAGTAGTCACATTTCCATAGATCCACTCCTGGGACCTGCAGTTATGTTCAACTTCGTCTGCATTTGGCCAAAGGGCAGCTCCATTAAGGGACACACAGATCAGTCTAGTCTGAAATGCTTTCCATCGGCGCCAATCTGATGCAGGCAAAGAAGTGGGTGACAGGCTTGCGATAGTGAGATGTGGATGTCGACGCCTGTGTAGTATTTCCAAATTCCAAAGCTTTTTGTATCAAATCATTACGTATTTTTATACACTTTCGTAGAGAAACAGTGGCATAAAATTTTTCAGTGCTTCATGTTCTAATAAGTAGGGCATGAATCTGTTGTTTATGTAATGATTTCACTCAAACTAAATTGAATTTGTTATTCATTCTTTTATTCAGTACATATTTAAGTGGAAACATAAAAAAATATTTAATGATAAGGATGAAAAGACAACCTTACAAATGCACACCTGTCATGTCACAGTAATTTTTGTGCAATAAATCTTTTAATTTATCGAGACATTTAAAACCGCCCAAAAAAATTCACTAGTGTTTGAGTTTAACAAGATTTTTACATTATCCACATACGGCTTTTGTACATTTGTAGAAAATATTTTAATTAAATCCAAGTACTCCTTACATAGTAAAAATGTTTCTACAAAGAAGTGCCAGAAACCTATTTGTTTTTGTTTTCTTGGCAATATGAAAACTAAACAAATTTGCTTCCAATCACTTTTCGTTTTATTTTTTATGCCTTCCACTATCACTAAATCACTGTTAATATGGCACTGCAATTTTTGAGCCCATGTCTTTTCACACCTGCTCACTGTTACATCGCAGTTTTGCACTTTGGTCAGTTTATAAAATAAAAAAAAATCCTTCACCCCCGAGCACTACCTAAAACAGTTACTATTTCTGGCATTCTTAACCGGTTTTGCAACGTAAGCAGCCGACTGCAATCACTACCCTCGCTCAATAGCTGCAAACGCCGTATTTGCTAGTTGTCAAGAACCTAACTACAAAGCACAGAAGATGAGTAAAGTCAGCAGTGTTTACAAATACTGCACAAATGTTAAGTGTGTTATTATTACAGTCCACAAAAAATAAAATACTCCTCTGTTATATATAAGAACTATTTACTTTCGTCATATCATCAACATTTTTGGTTGGAGATGCTCTGCCCGTGAATGAGCGCCATAGCAATTTGAATCAATATACATTGAATCGTAAGTACGACGATAATCTTTCGATCTTGCTACCAATCAATTTATGAATTGTTCTCGTTACGTAAACTTTTGTTTACGTTTTTATAGACAACAATGTGATCACCACGCAATCACAAATAGTTTTGTTATCAGCACGTATGTGAAGTAAATGAGAAATAATGCTGTATAACGAGTGGAAAATGGTAAAACTTAATGTTTGTAGGAGTTTTCATGGTAAAAGAAGCTTGCACTGTGGTTTTAGATACACTTAAACAAGCAATTTTGTCAAGGTTTCGTGAATACTGGAATTATTACAAAATTTTACGAATAAACATTATTTTGCATTCGCGAAAATTTCCAGGCCCGACTAATAAAGCCTATGTGTGACAGTGTAAGTTAATACAAATTTTTGCAAACTTTTACCAACTGCGAGGGTATATTTGCCATTAACATCTACAGTGATAAATTAGGATCTATCAAAGCCCAACAATCTTACATAAAATAAATAGTAGCTAAAAATGTGATGAGAGATTTTTTAAGCCTACTTTTCGAAGGAAAGATAGGCTTACACAATTACCTGGATGTCTGTCTGGAATGTATGTCTTCCCCCTTCCCCCGTAATAGCTTTTAAATCCGTCAACAGAATTTCATCAAACTCTGTCCATATGTAGTATTTAGTAAGCACATCTGGTTTTTATAGTTTTTGATCAAGTCTGGTACTTATTTTAAAAATGGCAGTGGTTTTGGTATCTAGTGCACTATGTTATATCTTTGGAACCATTTAACCGATNAAATGGGTAAGAAATTTGTCCTCTTCATGTGGATCCAGAACCTGTCTGCAGCCAGGTTCGACATCGGGATGCTCCGTTGGGTAGGCATGTTTAGACACCTCCACTATTTACGCTCCTGATCAAAGTAGTTACATTTCCATAGATCCACTCCTGGGACCTGCAGTTATGTTCAACTTCGTCTGCATTTGGCCAAAGGGCAGCTCCATTAAGGGACACACAGATCAGTCTAGTCTGAAATGCTTTCCATCGGCGCCAATCTGATGCAGGCAAAGAAGTGGGTGACAGGCTTGCGATAGTGAGATGTGGATGTCGACGCCTGTGTAGTATTTCCAAATTCCAAAGCTTTTTGAATCAAATCATTACGTATTTTTATACACTTTCGTAGAGAAACAGTGGCATAAAATTTTTCAGTGCTTCATGTTCTAATAAGTAGGGCATGAATCTGTTGTTTATGTAATGATTTCACTCAAACTAAATTGAATTTGTTATTCATTCTTTTATTCAGTACATATTTAAGTGGAAACATAAAAAAATATTTAATGATAAGGATGAAAAGACAACCTTACAAATGCACACCTGTCATGTCACAGTAATTTTTGTGCAATAAATCTTTTAATTTATCGAGACATTTAAAACCGCCCAAAAAAATTCACTAGTGTTTGAGTTTAACAAGATTTTTACATTATCCACATACGGCTTTTGTACATTTGTAGAAAATATTTTAATTAAATCCAAGTACTCCTTACATAGTAAAAATGTTTCTACAAAGAAGTGCCAGAAACCTATTTGTTTTTGTTTTCTTGGCAATATGAAAACTAAACAAATTTGCTTCCAATCACTTTTCGTTTTATTTTTTATGCCTTCCACTATCACTAAATCACTGTTAATATGGCACTGCAATTTTTGAGCCCATGTCTTTTCACACCTGCTCACTGTTACATCGCAGTTTTGCACTTTGGTCAGTTTATAAAATAAAAAAAAATCCTTCACCCCCGAGCACTACCTAAAACAGTTACTATTTCTGGCATTCTTAACCGGTTTTGCAACNATAAAAAAAAATCCTTCACCCCCGAGCACTACCTAAAACAGTTACTATTTCTGGCATTCTTAACCGGTTTTGCAACGTAAGCAGCCGACTGCAATCACTACCCTCGCTCAATAGCTGCAAACGCCGTATTTGCTAGTTGTCAAGAACCTAACTACAAAGCACAGAAGATGAGTAAAGTCAGCAGTGTTTACAAATACTGCACAAATGTTAAGTGTGTTATTATTACAGTCCACAAAAAATAAAATACTCCTCTGTTATATATAAGAACTATTTACTTTCGTCATATCATCAACATTTTTGGTTGGAGATGCTCTGCCCGTGAATGAGCGCCATAGCAATTTGAATCAATATACATTGAATCGTAAGTACGACGATAATCTTTCGATCTTGCTACCAATCAATTTATGAATTGTTCTCGTTACGTAAACTTTTGTTTACGTTTTTATAGACAACAATGTGATCACCACGCAATCACAAATAGTTTTGTTATCAGCACGTATGTGAAGTAAATGAGAAATAATGCTGTATAACGAGTGGAAAATGGTAAAACTTAATGTTTGTAGGAGTTTTCATGGTAAAAGAAGCTTGCACTGTGGTTTTAGATACACTTAAACAAGCAATTTTGTCAAGGTTTCGTGAATACTGGAATTATTACAAAATTTTACGAATAAACATTATTTTGCATTCGCGAAAATTTCCAGGCCCGACTAATAAAGCCTATGTGTGACAGTGTAAGTTAATACAAATTTTTGCAAACTTTTACCAACTGCGAGGGTATATTTGCCATTAACATCTACAGTGATAAATTAGGATCTATCAAAGCCCAACAATCTTACATAAAATAAATAGTAGCTAAAAATGTGATGAGAGATTTTTTAAGCCTACTTTTTGAAGGAAAGATAGGCTTACACAATTACCTGGATGTCTGTCTGGAATGTATGTCTTCCCCCTTCCCCCGTAATAGCTTTTAAACCCGTCAACAGAATTTCATAAAACTCTGTCCATATGTAGTATTTAGTAAGCACATCTGGTTTTTATAGTTTTTGGTCAAGTATGGTACTTATTTTAAAAATGGCAGTGGTTTTGGTATCTAGTGCACTATGTTATATCTTTGGAACCATTTAACCGATTTAAACCAAATTTTAGGTTGATACTGTGTGATGAAAGCATTGAATTTAGAAAACAATAATGCTATTATTAGTCCACAATGTTGGAAGATATTGCAACATGAAAAAATGAAGCTATTACGTTTTTTCTGGAGAACTACATAACCGATTCTTGACAAATTTGGCATATAAGTAATATTGGTTTAGGCCATGTCAATATATGCAATTTAAATGTGTCAAAAATTTTCAAAATGGTGGTTGTATAAATATTTTTATGTTCATTTGCTGTATCTTCCACACCATTTGACCCATTTCATCCAAATTTTTTATGCTGAAATAAATATCAAATGTGTCAAACCATATCCTCTTTTCTTAGCCATTTTTGTCAGATAGTGCCAATTCAAAAATAAAGATTTTATGTTATATTTAGGGAAACAATCAACAGATTCCTATCAAATTTGGCAGTGTTGCTGTGGTAGATCATGTAAACTGATGCATTTTAGTAAGTCAGGCAATAATTTTTAAAATGGCGACAATAACAACATTCTAACATTACTAGTATATATCTATGTAACCATGTAACAAGTTTCAACTTAACTTGTATGCTGGCAGTATATTTTACAATAATCAAATTTGTGTACACAGATTCTCTTTTGTCTGCCATTTTGTAAGATGTCATGTGAGTAGAAATGTTTTGTCATATCTCGGGAAACAATCAACGAGTTCCTACCAAATTTGGCAAACAAGTGTAGTATTACGGTGAGCCATGTAAACGGACATGTTTTCAAGAGGGTCTGACACTTATTTTCAAAATGGCAACCATAGAAGTATTTTATTTTGTATGCTATATCTACGAAATAATGAAACTAATTTCTACTTAATTGTTTGTGATGGCAGTATCTACAGGATGATTTATTTAGAACTAACACATTTCTTTATTTAATTATTTACAAACGAATAATGTGAACCACAAAATGCTACACATCACAATGAGAGTATCTTTGGGAGATTATATCCTCTATATCAAATGTTGAAAATTTCCTCCCTTCTGCATACAGCACAACTCAACACATCATTCCATGTTACTGGCCACTCGTTGGAGGATGCTGGTATCAATACCATTGATCTCCTGTGTAATGTTGTGTGCTTCAAATTGTCCACTGTCTAGGAGCGTGTGGCATACACTCTCTTTTAAGTAACCCTATTAGAAGTCAGGTGTTGTCGAATCCGTTGATCTCGGTGGCCACAGGTTCTTGGAAATTGTGTGGTCGTCAAAGAATCATGTTATGAGCTTCATGGAGGCATTGGACGTATGGAACGTGGCGCTGTCTTGATGGAAATAACGTTGACACAGCTACAAATCTTCCTTTTACTCAACAAATTCCATGAAAATCCATCCCGTACACAGCAGTGTCTCAGTCTGGTCAAAGAAAATTGGCCCCACTATTCTCTGTGCGGAGATTATGCACCACACCCCGATTTTAATTGGTTGCACAGGCGCTTCATGAACGACATGTGGTTTTGCAGTTGCACAATAGCATGAGTTCTCCGAGTTCACATAGCTGCATAAATAGAACCATGCTTACTCCGTGAACCACCATGTGGTGGACAATATGCCTGGATTTTGCACAATGAACACCTGAAACAAATGAAAATAAGTCACTCGTTTATCCTTATCTGCTTCCTGCAATGCATGGACAGCCGTAATCTTGTAGGGCTTTAGGTGAGCACGTTTCGCGGCTCTCCGACGCAGTGAGTAGGAGTATCTGGTCTCCTGCGACGTACGTCTTAACGACTTATGGGGCGACTGTTCCAGTCGTGCCCGGACATCCACAGCAACCATGGGCAGATGAGTTGGGTGAAGTTAGCCTGTTTCACTCACCAGAGATCCAGATGTTTCCAATTTGCGTACCAGTGCCAGTATTGTGTTCCTTTCTGGGGCTTCGCAAACACCGAATTCCCTCCGGTATGCCCTTTGTGTTTCCTTAATTTAATTTGTCATGCAGTATTGCTTCACAAGGAAGAGCGTTGTTGAAACGCAAACTGCATTGTCACAGCGACTAGCACATATTGGCGCAATACCTGCCACCATTAAACAACAGAACATCTGCAGTGCGTGCATTTCCAGCCAAATAAATAAATAAAGAAATGTGTTAGTTCTATGTAAATCATCCTGTATTACAAATAAATGTGGGTACACAGGGCCTCTTTTGTCTACCCTTTTGTAAGACAGTACCACATAAATAAAGTTTTTTAGGCTATATCTCTGGGAAAAAATAAACCTAATCCTCTCTAAGTTGGCAAACAAGTAGTACTGTGGTAGGCCCTGTGAATTGTCAGGCTATGTTTTAAGAGGCCAATTACTTATTTTCATAATAGCCACCATATAAACATAATAGCTTGGTATGCTATATCTACGAAACAATATGACCCACTTCAACTGAACTTTTTATGCTGGCAGTATCTATACAAGCATCAAATGAGCTTGGCCTTTACTCATTTGTCCGTCATTTTTGAAGATAGCACCGCATGAAAAATTAAGCTTTTCTGTCGTATCTCAGCAAAAATTTATCTGATACTTACCAAATTAAGTTATACTTTTGTAGTCCATCTACATCTATATTACTTAAGGAGGTTGTCACACATTTTATGAAATAACAGCCTTGTAAATATTTTCGGTTAGTACGCCATAAACAATTTCAATCAAACTAATATGGAGACGTATCTGTAACCAACATTGAATGTGCCAATACATAATATTTTTTCCTGTGTTAATGAAGATAGTACCACATGAGAGAACGGAGCTTTTATATCATATGTCGGGAACCAATCAACCGATTCCTACGGAACTAAATAATTTAACCAATTTCAATTAAGATTTGTCTGCTGAGATCATCCATTACAAGCATCAAATAATGCTTACAGAAATCCTCTTTTGGTGCCTTCTTTTAAGATAGGTTATACCAGGTGACAAAGTGTAACATTTATGCCATATCTTGGAAACCAATCAACTAATTCCTACCAAATTTTACACAGAAGTAGTACTACAGTAAGTCTTGTAAATTTACATAATTTAAGTGATAAACATTTTTTCTAAATTGTTGCAATATAAATTATTTAAATAAGTTTGTCATATGTATTAAATAATTTACATTTCAACCAAACTTTGTATCCGGAAAGTATGTATTAGAAGCATCAGAAATGCCTATACAGAGCCTGTTTAAGGCCCTATTTTACAGTAGTACCAAATAAGAACGAAAAGCTTTTATGCCGTATCTCAAGAACCAGTCAACCTCTTACCACCGAATTCTGCACACAAACAGTGCTACGGTAGGCCATGTAAACTTACATTATATAAGTGACCCATGCGCTTGTTTTTCAAATGATATCCCTGTAAATATTTGAGGTTGGTAAACCCTGTCTACTAAAATTTTGGACTTATTACAACCTAAGTTGATGCTCAGACTCCTGTCTTCTCGATATGCTGTTAGTTGCATGTAAGCTTACGGTATGAGGCTTTCTGAGTTCGAGTGCCAGATAAGGCATGTATGTATTTGTAAATGGCTCACAATTATTGCATTTGTGGCTTTCCTTGCATGTGCCTCACTCGCAGCGGTCGAGCACTTGCTGGCTGAGGTTTGGGGTTTGGTCCACTGACCGAGCAGGTTGGTGGCGTCGGCGTCCGGTGGGTAGCTCTCACTGGGCGCTGGCTCTAGATTGTCAGGCAGGCGGTCGGCCTGCTGTCTGCATCTGGATGTGGTGAGCAGGAGATGTCGGCGGGCTCGATTCCCAGAACCAGAGGGCAGGCCCAGGAGCAGGTACTGGATGAGCAGGCCCGGGGTTCTCTCCAGTGGACCATATAAATTAAGGAGGAGGTCTGAGGGTGAGGCCTGAACAATCGGCGTGCTGCTTGAGCTCGTTCGCGGGGGGGTTAAGTAGCTGAAGGCTGATGAAGGTTGATTATGCAGTGACTGTTCCTCTGCGAGAACAGAAGCTGTCCTCCGGTCATTCCACTTATTTTTCTTTCTGTGGGTTAATGGCATTCACGGGGAAGAGGTTCAACAGTTTTCTTCCGCACTGAGGGGGCAGGCAACGGTTCCCCTAGCTAATGTGTGAATTAGAAGTGGTAGGTCACTCCTTGTCAGGCGTGGCACTTCTTCCGGCGACTCTATACGTGGTGAATGGAGTATGTTAACTGTCAAGGGTAGTCTAGTCCTTTTGTCTGGTGTGTTTCTAGTGGTTGGGGCTCTAACGTACGTGTGCACCAGGTGCCTTTGCACCCCTGATACACAGGATGGGTGGCCGTCGAATCTGTGACACGTATGTCCAGTCCATGTTAAGAGACAGTTTGCAGTCCTATTCTAAAGTAGAAAATCTTTTTATAAGCCGCGGTTCCCTGCTGCTCCTTTGCGGGGTGACACCAGGATATAGACTAAGAACAGTTCACTCGAAAAAGGACAGACTGTGGTTAGACTGTAAACGTATTTTATTCTTTCCAGAATATAACACAGTGACCCGTACTCTCCTGTGTAGAATCAATGTACTGAATAATCTATGGAAGGGAGTTAAAGAATAAGAAAGACTGGTGAAGGGGCCCGTTGGCTTGAAGAGCAAGAGCAACAATTAGGTAGCTGTTAAAACAACCTCAACCCTAACTGAAATTGGGTTGTCCTGAAGGGACTTAAGGTGACAACGAGATGTACAGTGTTGATGGCAATGACATGGGGGGGGGGAGGGGGAATTTACTCTTTTGGGTGCAGTGTGTGCTGAAAACATCTTGCGTTGGTCACTGTAGATCACTAGGTGATCCTCACGAGGAGGAAGAGAGAGCAGAGAGCCTTAGCATGACTTGTGCTAAGGCAAGCTGCTGAGTTAGACTGCTGTTCTTTGGCGGTGTAGGGCCTTTTATACACCTGACCAGGGGTGTGCCTCGTGTTCCTTAGACTGTAGTGTGCCTCTCTGGCGGTGGATCCTTTCATGTGCGGTGAGCATCAGCTGTGATCTCTTGGGGAAGGCTGGAATCAGGGTAGTTTCCGTGTATGCGGGCGGTATCCACCGCTCACCTAGGGGCAGGCTTGGCTCATGTTGCCGGCAGGTATTCCTTCTCACTGGAATTTGCTAGGCGGGGGCGACGTGCGTGACTATTCCTCTTGAAGTGCATTCTGCGCTCTTCTGGTGTCTAACATGTCCAAGGAGGCATAACGTTGGCCTTAGTGGTGGCCAGTTGCAGTTCATATCTTCTCTGGGGCACGTGGCATGGTGATGATACAAAGTTGGAAAAAAAAATAAACGGTGCAAATACGCATCATGCATCAATCGGACAACCCCCCCTCCCCACTATCACTCTTGCAACGTTGAATAATCGCATTGAATTCTGGCAGCTGGGTGATGTTGAACTGTCACCTGTAGTTTGGCTGCGTTTATTTCTATCCAGGCCACTCTTCGGTGTGTTCGCCGCACGTTGCTGGAGTGGGCTGGTTTTCCTGGTTGCTTTGCTCTCTCTTTCTTCCAGACGGGTCGCTTGACAGGTGGCATGCTAAAAACTTCTGCCCCCTGGGGATTTGTGTGTTGCGTGGGTTAGTATAGGGGGTTTCCGGTTAGTGCCACACCCTTCAGGGAAACTGTATATATATGTGACGCTCACAAGAAACAGCTGAGGGCTGTGGTTACATACAGTGAGGTTTTACAGGTAACTCTGGAAAACTAAAGTGACAGGCGTTCACGTAATTATTAACACTGAGACAAGTAGGGTGATTACTAACCCAAACTCACATGGGTGTGTCCAGCTTTTATTTGTGCCTGCCCTGGCGCTGAAGGCATGTTAAAAGCGACTTTGCTCTGTAGCGTCCTACTGGTCGCAGGGCAGGTTTATTGACATGTGACAGGTTCGTCTCTAGGGAGGGGGTATAAGGCCGTCCGTTCCATATGTCCCTTTTTTTTACATACGCTTTCTAACTTTATGTGAGTTACACTAAAATTCTATTTACAACTTACGTAATTACAATATGTATGCTTCACCACCAATTAAAAAAAAAGCACTTATAAACAAAACACATAATTACTCTCAGAATATTTACAGATTTCCCTTGATTTATGTACAACCTTACATTGGCAGGCTTCCACCTGTTTCTGGTTCCTCATTAACTATGTAGAGACATGTTTCTTCTTCCCTTGGGGAGTGTTTGGGTATGCCGTGGGTCCTGGGTTTGCTGTCTCAGCAGGTAGGCATATTTTATATGGGGAATCGGTCACACTGTCCCACACTTTATTTGCCTACGAAGGTTCACTGTCTACTGTTTGATCTAAATGGCACTGATGACTCATTTTCACGTTTATCTAATTATGATGTCCATTTCATCACAGCCTTAACCCACGTACTATTCTAATCACTTGACTTATTTAAATTTTCACTGTCTCTGGTTTCACATTTCTTTCCTTATTATGGTTCACTGGTCCTAATCTCTGGGGGCAACACTGATTCCACAGCTACGTAGGGTCACGTGCCATGGATATGGCCACATAAACTTCTGAGTGGGCCACCACGTGGTTTCACGATACTGGCTGGCTTGTCCTTGAAGGGCAGTGCAGCAGGCTCATGGTGGCACTCTTGCTTCTGGGTCTGTTCAGCAGGGAGCAGGGGTTCAGCCTCGCTCTCTGCTGGTGTGGACTAATTCGTCCGAGGTTCGGGCTCGGCTCGCATAGTCATGACATCCGGCACAGCGTCACTGCTGGACTCCCTCTGGGTGTTGACAGTCGGGGTTAGGGATTGAGTGGCAACTCCTGCCTCGACTGCGTGTGCGGACTCATCTGTCCAGGGTTCGTGCTCAGCCTGCAGTGTCATGATGCCGTCTGGCACTGCATCACTGCTGGGCTCATCCTTCAGGGCATTGATTGCAGTCTGAGGCAGGGGTTTGGTGGCATACCCAGCCTCTACTGCGGGTGCGGACTCATCTGTCTGGGGTTCGGGTTTGGCTTGCAGTGTCATGTTGCCATCCGGCTCTGCGTCACTGCTGGGCTCTTCCCTTGGTGTGGTCTGGTCTGGTCTTGGAGAGGCGCAGAGCGGATTGGGACCTTGTTTTCCTTTTCCAGCAGCTTCTCCATTGATGGGCGTAGTCGGGGTGGCATTCTTGGTGTTTCTTGGTCCAATGGAGCCCGCCAGGAGATTTAGGACCTGTTGGCTCTCAAACTGCCTGGTACTACGGCTTCTCTGCGTTGGGCATATCTGGAATGGGTGGAAGGAAAGGAGCGAGATGAGACGTGTCTTAACAGAGGTTGATAGATCCTTGAGAGTGCTCCCTTGTTGCCTTTGCTTCGGTTCCCTCTCCTCCTTGGGTGACGTTCTCCGAGTCCTGGGTTAGGGTTCGGCTTGCGTTCTTTCCGATCTGGGTCCGGTGGCTCTTGGAAGAGGGCTGGTTCAAACTCCGCTTGAGGCTCTTAGTTGTCTGCTCATCTGCTGGGGTTCTCTTTGTCAGGTCTTTCAGCACCTGGGGTCAAGGCCTCAGTTGCCCTCGGGTTACTTTCCATACTCGTCCTTGTTCATATTCGGACCAGTACACATTTTCTTGTCATCCTATTACTACATAGGGCCCCTCCCATTTCTGGGCTAGTCCGGCACAAAACTTATCCCGACTGCGGTTGAGTGAGTGATTCTTCAGGAGGACCTTCTCACCTATGTCAAAGGTCCTTACCTCTGTCCTGGGTTTTGGGAATTTTTGTTCAATATACCAGTTGTCTTATCGTTTGGCCTAGAATAAGTTGGCTGGGTGATATATCTATAACCTTGTTGTTCTTATGTTGGAGGGTGAACAGGATGTCCGGTATGTGGGTGTCCCAGTGTCAATGTTTTTCCCCACTCGGAAGCGGAGGCTTTTCTTTAGCTCCTGGTTTGCCCGTTCTGTGGGATTTGCCTGTGGGTGGAAAGGAGGGGTAGTCCATGTCTCGACTCCCCTTAGGTTGCAAGCCTTTTGCCACAGGTTGTCAGAAAATTGGGTCCCGTTATCCGTAAAAATCGCCTGGGGTATCTCCAATGGGGGAAAATTTCGGTTTCGAATTTGCGGATGAGGTCCCTGGTTTCCTGGCTGGGTAGGAGGAAGGTTTCAACATGCCTTGAAAACTGGTCCGTCATCACCAGGAGGTAACGATTGCCTTTGGTGCTCTTTGAATACGGTCCCATAAGGTCCGCAGCTCTGTGCGTCCACGGAGTTTGAAGTTGTTGTTGCCTTCCTACTTGCTTTGTGTCGGCAGCACGCCTCGTAGCTTGTGACGTACTGCAGAACATCTCAGCTAATGTCATCCCATTTATTTCACTCCCCAATGTCATGCAGGGTTTCTTTGATACCTAGGTGGCCAGCCTGGCGGTGGTCGTGGTGGTGCTGGCAGATGTTGACTCATAACTCTGTCGGTACCCTTATCTTCCAGGGTGCTCTGGGTTCCCATTCCTTGCCCACACTATTTCCTCTCTGATTTTGTACCTCTGGGGATGATCCAGCAGCAAGTGTTGAGCGTCTGGGTCTTGCTGTTGGTAGTATCCCAGGTGGTATCTGCTGATCTGTACCTGCTGGAGTCGTACGCATTCATCCGGGTTATCTGGTGTTATTTTTCTACAATATCCCCCTCCCCCCTTTTTTTTTATCGTTGCAATTACTGTTGGTATCAGAACTTAAATTTTCCTGTTACAACATAAATTCAATGTGATTTTTTAACTGAATGAGTTCTGACAAAATAAACAAAAACACTAGCACAACTACAAAATTACTCCATGAAAATTTCCTTAAAAGGAAAGCAATTTAAAAAACCAAAAAGTAGATTTTCATGTACAATGTAAATCAACTAAATAAACAAAAGCTCAACGTTGCAATTCAGTTAATGTGGGCATGGGGAACACTTAACACATATACACAGTATTTTAAAAATACTCCAACAGCTTAACTTAAAAAATTACAAATGACAACTTTTATTTTACCAGTATACTGTAGTTCTAGCAGAGACCGATTGGTACAGCATTTTATCAGTCTGATACATCATAGTTACTTTAATCTTATGCCAGTTGCATGCATTGGTTAATGTGAGACACTGTAAAAACAGACACTTGATGAGAAACTTTGTCCCACAACCCAAGAGCTTCAACAGAACAACAAATACTTATGTCAGTATCTACACAATCACATCAGGGTCCTTAAAGATAATTCAGATACGAATTCAAGCACTTTGCAAAGATTGAAAAGTACAATTTCAAGGACCAAATTAATTAATTTAATAATCTCATGAATATTACTGTTCAATTTTTATTTTGGAATTAATGTCAAATATTTTATATAGTCAAAAATAATATGTCAAATATTTTTACTAATAAGAATATTAAAAGAAACACTCCAAGTAAAAAATTGAATGGGATTTGAAAACTAAATATTTTACCATCCCCAATTCACTTTCTAATGTGTACAGTTTTTCAAAATACACAAAAGGTTTCTATATAAATCACAAGGGTTCAGCCTTTCTGGCAGGCTATTTACTATCCTGACTCTGCTTATTTCACAGGGGTGAAATGGTCACATCTTGACAGTTGGAGTTGCCACACACATTACTTTCCACACTCTACACAAGTATACCTTTTAACCAATCAGAGATGTTAAGTAATGCTCTGCACCCTTTGGCAGCTACTGTGCACATATGTAAACTATACAGCTACGAAACCCTAATGTAAAGAGATCAGAATTAGTTCCCTGTCACATACATAGTTCCTTTCATGTTATTTATTGTTGTAATCTTAAAATTCAAGGACTTTTCAAGACCCAACACAATTTAATGTCTTTTCAATGCCTTGAACCTGCCTACTTAAAATTCAAGGACTGTAAGAGCCCTGTCACATAATAACATCACGAACTTCGCTTATGAAACATACATAATTCACACAAAACAGATACAGTATGTACAATTCCACAGATTCACACATTATAAACTCCAATTACTGATTGTTTACACCAAACTCAAACTAAGTTAATAGAAAAGTCGTAAAATACAGCAGTTCCAAAACTTTTTGAGTCTTTGAGCACTTTTCAGGAGGGAAATTTGCTGCGGAGCACTGTTATCTCCCTCGCCCACTTAAAAGTTTATTCCAAGTAAGTATACTCATTCAAGTACGTCATGTTGCAGGAAAAGAAAAATATTTATCTGTGCTGTACATGGTCAGAAACCAGCACCAATGCAGTCAGTTTGCCTCCTGTGTGTAATTCTAGTGGATATTGTTGAACACCGGAACTTTAAAATTGGCTGCTACTTCTGTGATGAATCAATAAAAATTTGGTTCGTAAGACCCATTCTGTAAAATACGGTCAGGGGTATGTGGTAACAGTTCCGACAAAAAAAAATTCATTACATTGCAACAGAAGAGTTAAATATTTTATGTGTTAGTTAAGAACTTAGACAAATGTCAGTGCATATTTGGCAGTTTTCATCTTTCAGAATTTTTCCAGATGTCAGCTGACATACATTATTGAATGTTAAAAAACAAATAATTTTCATGTAACAAAATATTTTGCCTTACTTATACATTTTGACTATTCTGCAGTTGTATTTGAAGTTTCATTCACCTCTTCAGGCAGCAATAAATTGTATAAAAAAAAAAAAATCTAATATGATTTTTGATAATGGTAAAAAATGCAAGTGTTGTCTCCTCAAGGTAGAAAGTCTGACAAAAAAATGAAACACACGTGAAAATCACTTATAAATAACACTACCCTGTGACCTGACTTATTTTGACAGTCGACTAAAACTGCAACTGGCTGAAGGTTCAACGAAATACTAGAGCATCCCAGATAAGTTTGGGTAAGTGTCAAAGCTAACAATCAGATCTGACAGTGCAGTGAAGCTCTCATTCAGGTGGGTGTGTCGAGGAGCACTAGCTGCTCTGCAGAGCACAGGTTGGCAACTGCTAGTGTAATAAATAACAATTATAATTGTAAATAAATCATTAAAGTTGCTGAACATAATGTACCTCGGTAATAAAAACATGCTGCCATGAAATATGAATGCAGCTACAGCTAAAAATATTACAAAGTACATAGTGTACTATTCTGTTAACATAGTTCATAATAAGGGCTATAATATCATTCACAATGGAAACATTTGACAGTGTCAAGCAAGAACAGTGAAGGAAGAAACCATAGCTAACATTAAGGAACCTTCCCAGCATTTACTTGGGAGTGATAATGGAATACTATGGAAAACCAAAATCAGAATGGCATGACTGGGAAGCGAGCCCAGGTTATCCCAACTGTAAGTCCAGTGTGTCACCACTTGGCTTAGTTATTTACTGTTATAAATATATTGACAATAAGCTAGAAATTAATGCAAAAAGTCACAAAAGAAAGTACACCAGACTATGTAGAAAATTACAAAATTTGAAAAATCATATGCAGACTCACTTATGCAAAATATTCTGCATTTTTTTCCCCTTATATTTTGAACTTTTGGTTGTATCATTCGTTGTTTTCAAAAAGCATTTGATGAAAACATTAAAAAATGTGTTAGGAAATATAGTAACACAATCTGGACAGCCTGGAACAACCTGCAACTCTTGCATCATTTTGGCTTTGGCCCTGTCCTGAATGTCACTCAAGTAAAGTGTTGACTCTACTTTTGAAAATAGAATGAATACTGTGTGAAAGTAAAGCTGCATCATCATTTGGATACAAAGATTTTGCATTTTCATATTTTTTTTTATGGAGATATGAATGTCATTTGCAGAAAATGACTCATCAAATGATAAAATTTTTTTGCATTCATCAAGCTAAAGTTTGCTGCATGTCCACCCTGCTACATACTTCACATTGTTCTCCTGCACTATATATACATCTAAATCAACTTCCTCACTATCATTTTGCACTTGCTTGGTCAAGGAAATTCCAGCGCAATGTTTTTGGAAATCAGATTTCAATAAAGCACATTTTGAAAAATTAAGTTCACAGTTGCTATCGGGAGAAGGTATCAACATTTTATTGCACATAACTTCTCTTTCAGCAGATCTGAATTTAGAACAGTCTGGTGTGACATTATGAAATCCTTTACTTCTGACTATAGAAAATACATTTTCTGAACGATTTTAAGTGAAATTTGAAATTGTACTTACCTATCTTAAAGTTTATTCCATAACTGCTTTACTGCTGAAATCTTCAGAAGCCAACTTCAAACTTTAATTCATGATGGAACAGATCATTTTGCTATGATAAGACATTGAGTTGAGCTGAGCTGCTTCTCCAAAAAATCTCCAGTGCAGAGAGTCATGTGAAACCGATCTACGATAAACTTTTGCATCAGATTTCTGGTATGAATTTAAAAGAATCAAACAAGGAATCACAGTTGTCTATAAAATATGGAGTAAAGGCAGATGCCCTGGGCATATTATGTAATGCCATATGTGTCTAAATCCCACGACGTACAGAATGACTTAACAGCTGGGTGGCCAAGCAGACTCTCATAGAATAAAATAATGGCATTTCAATGTGATTTTTAGTTACTTTTAGGGCAAGTGTAGAATTTATCAATCTGTCTTTTTCATAAAATTCAATGGGATGATTGAAAAATGGCAATATATCATTGAACAGGACATCAAACTTTTTGAAGTTGTCTTTATGAGATGTGGTGCATCAAAGAAAGCATAAGCCATTTGAAATGATGTATGAATTATCACATGAGATATCAAGAAGTCAGTGTACCATCACATTATTTGAGCCTTGATCACTGACAATCGCTTTCACGATGAGGCCATGTAGAAGTACATTTTTCAGTGTTTCTGCAATCACAGGGCCAGCTGTCAAGAAGTATCCTATTATCTGTCTAAAATTTTTTGTTACTGTAAAGGCTTTACAGCTTTGGTAATATTGTAAATTTTCTGTTTGTTTACATTTTGTGCATAGTGTTTGTTTACAAAATTTTGAAGCCCCACTCTTATAGCTGCGTTTATAATAATATTTTTTATCACCTCTCAGAATATTTTTTAAA
Source organism: Clitarchus hookeri (assembly GCA_002778355.1). Classification (NCBI taxonomy): domain Eukaryota; kingdom Metazoa; phylum Arthropoda; class Insecta; order Phasmatodea; family Phasmatidae; genus Clitarchus; species Clitarchus hookeri. The sequence goes on from NQII01010503.1 coordinate 24,187, forward strand.
GAACATATACTATTCAGCTTAGGCATACTTAAATCTATGATACTGAAGTGTTTTCTCTTAGCACCTTAATTATAGGCAAGTATGAAATTTTATTGTGGATATGAACTGCAAGCCAAGGAGGTTTTGTATGACTGAACAAACATTTATTTAAGTGTTAATCTAAGATTTCCGGATTTTAAGGAACCTACAATTTCTTTTAAATTAACAAGGACACTCTCCTTCTGGCCATCATACTTAGCAGTCAATGGTAATATTAGGGACGGTTGATCAACTAGATTGATTGTAATGGCTGCCCATCCTAACATAGTTACCACGTGAGAGAGGCGTGGCAGTTTTGTAACACCGCGTGGGCAAGAAAAAAGAGGTCCCAGAGGCGAAATTTCTTGGTTTTTTTGTGGTATAATCAGGCTGTCGCCGAATTGTCACTGGGTGATGCCAACCAGTAACGCCGTCCAGATAAGTCCTTTGTATGACTGAAATGATTTATTTTAAAACAATGTTATTTCTCGTTCACTATTAATTAGAAATATTTTTTTTTTGGTTGAACTGAACTTTTCCTTAGACAAGAACATACCAGAGGTATGGATGGAGATTTGTGCTCCATGCTAGCTAGTTCTACCAAATTTAAACTAAACAAATTAATTCAAGAGATAATAATTAGAAACAGTGCCCTATCATAATTTTATTTATTACTATGTTTGTGAGAGAGGTGAAATTACATCTAACATCACTTAATTCAGTCTCTTCAATCGTTACATTAGCATCAGTTTTTTATCTTTTCCCCTTTTCAGTATGTTTTAAATTAGTAATTTGAAGCTAAATTCTTTCTTCCCTTCACACTAATTGCATTGCATCATTAATTGCTACATAATAAATTTAATATTGCAAGTGATATGTCAGTGTCCGTGTTATTTTAGTGTATTTTTCAGTTTTGTTGCCTTCTTGTGTATGTCACTTTGGCTTATTTATTGTATATTCTATCTATTGTATATTGTATGTCTCATGATCACGCTTATATTGACATTGATACACTCAGGTTGTTAGATTGGATACGGTACATGACTTACCTGCTACACTCGTAGCCATTGAAATTCTATATTAATGTAATTATTTATAAGGCACAATTTTTCGTCCTTGCCAGTTGCCTATACTCATACTTGTGTTAAATCATATTACTGGCACTCAACCTATCATTACAACTAGAGGTGAGCCAATATGGTTTTTGAACCTTTTCCGATATTGCCGATACCAATACCGATACTGCCTTGACAAGAAAAAATAACATTATTGAAAGTTTCAAAAAATAAAAACTTAATTTTTAAACATTTACCTAAATAAAATTCTAATTGTCTTCATTTTTATTGTTTCAGTGATAGGCCTAACTATTATGATAAATATAAATCTAGGAACCACATATTAAGCTTAAGCATATTTATAAGACAAAAAGAACCTCCAAAAGCATGTTATTAAGCAATGAAACTCTTAAAAAAAACATAACACTTCAAATGGTGCGTACATTCGATGTGCCGTTTTAAGTTTGTGGTTCGATAGGACCTTGATGATGTACCGCCTCTCGAAACCAAACATTTGTAAATATTGTAAACAGATTTGCATTCTTGCGTGTTGCTTACGATGCAAAGAAATTCCACAAATCACTTTTTCTTCCAGCCATATAATTTGTTTATTGCTGGCACACGTAAATAATTTCACCACGTTCGAACCCTAACCTAACACTGTCATGTTACTACAGCAACAGCAAACAAACCAACAAAACAAACAAAAAACAGGCAAGCTGTCGGAATGGCACTGCTAGGCGGCAGTAATGTGCAGCATATAACCAACGTTACAAGATTACATAAGTTTTTTTTTTGTGTGTGTCTGTGTTTGCGGTTTTATTCGTGAAGCAATTAAGACAAAATATTTTGGAGGCAATCGTAAATATTAATTATTGTTAATATTATATATGTGTTAGGCTGATTAAATAATAAGTTTTGTTTGTACTGCAAGCTTGCCTCCATAGATAAAATTCAGTAAACGCAAATGGTGGCTATAGTCGGTTCACGACTGGAAGAGACTTTCTTGAAGCCCTGCTAAAGATCTACTTTCAAGCCCATTTCGTATCCTTCCTCCAAAGGTAAACAAACATTGCNACATGTTTCGTAAACAATCATGCAAAACGTGCCTAATTTTGCTTTGAAAATAAACACAGCCAGTTGGGTACTTTAGTAAAAATAGTGATTATTTTAATAAAACCAAATAGTGAGCAACACACTCCAATTATGGCAAGTTGAAAACAGCATCATCTTAGATTCTTAGGGCAAAATATCGGTTATAATATCTGCGATTTAAAAATGAATTTCGCACAATCCCGATAATTACAATATTGGCCGGTTTCGATATATTGGTACCGGTATCGGCTCAGTCCTAATTACAACATTCAGTTTCAATGCGACACACTCGCTTACATTAATATGTTTAGTTTTCTGTCTGCCGCAGTAATCATAATAGAAACAAAGCGGGCACTACTCATAGTGGCAGTACAAAAAAATTTGACATCCCAAATCATGGGGCCAATAAGAGAAATTCACACACTTTTTTATATTAATTACATTCACACAGTATGAGCAACCACCCAGTATGAAAGGCATACTTTGTTTGCAGCAGGTGTTACGAGATTAGTAACGCTGAGGAAGATAAAATGGCGTGCGACGAAACCACATTAAGCGCACCAGATACGCGGCGCTGTGTTAACGAGCTAGTTACCATTACAGAAAACACGGCTAAGGTTTAAAGCGAAGCAGAATCTGTATCTAATGAATTTCCTGAAAATACAGTACATGTGAACACCGGGAGTAATGTAACCAATACCATACATGATAATAATATAAGTACACCTTTGACGCTAGAATTATTCATGTTGCAGATACAGTCAGTGCAGTCACAGTTTATTCAAAAACTTGAACAAATAAATAAAATTGCAGAATCTTGTTTTAAACAAATGAATCAAAATGCAGAATCTCATTTTGAACAAATTAATCAAATTGCAGAATATCATTTTGAACAAATGAAACCAGAATTTCCCACTAAATTTCTAATCACTCAAAAACGAGCTTAAGTCAAATGTAACTTCATTACAGACTAGCCTAGATAAGATGCAGGCTATTGTAACAAATTTACAGTCAGGTTTAAATGAACATACAGTACAATCAACTCGCATGGAGCAATTACAAGAGAATTTTGAAAGGCTTGAAATTTGCATAGATGAAAGAATAACACATTCGTTCGAGAGTATAGAAGAGCAGATCAGTAAAGTCAAGTCCGACTTAGAAGTAGTAAAATCCAGAATGGAAACAACCGCGCAAAAATTACACACAGAATGGGATAACACGCGGGAAGGTATAAAAGTACAGCTGACCGACCTTGATGCCCGCATATCTCTAGTGGAAAACTGGGCTAACACTCATACGCACGGTACAGACCCTAACATTCAGGTTAATATAGATCAACAGTTGACAATTTTTGAGAATCATTTGAGTCGGTCTTAGTCAGCAGATTATAATGTTCAACAAAAGCTGGAAAACCAGACCAAAAACCTACAGGAGAAATTGTCACAGATTATAAGCAAGTTCACGAATTAAGTTCCCTACGTACACATAATTTATTTGAACACACAAGTGAGGGGATTCACAGTACACCAGCTCAAACTGAAACTGTCACTGCTACTCCACAAATCTCATCTGTTTTGAACTCAACCGCAGCCTTGTTACACCACCTTGCCAAACAGTGGGCAGAGGGAACCCCCACATTTTCTGGATGTTCATATGAAAACCCTGTCATTTTCTTGAAAAAATTTGAAGAATATGCCAAGTTGTTTGGGTTGACTGATAAAGAAATTTTAGTGTCTAGGACTAAGCTTAAAATATACTGCGTTCTTTTGGTGGGAGATGATTAAAGAGAAAACACAATCTTTCAGTGAGTTTCGTAAACGTTTCCTAGACCAGTGTTGGAGCCCCAGAATGCAGGGCAATTTAAGGGCAAGGTTATATTTGGAAAAGTATAATCCAAAGAAAGATAAGTCTTTCAAACAACACTTCAGTGAGTTTTATGAGGGTACACATCACCTAAACTCTCCAATGGAGCATGAAGAGTTCACAGAGGTGATCATATCCCAACTACCCCTCAGATATCAAGATCGTTGGGCAGACCAGCCTTTTACTATTTCGTCTGAGTTCCAACACCAACTGTTAAAAGTTAGACCAGTGGGAAAGACAGTGAACTCAATCTGTGAGGGAAAATGAAAGGCAACCTCCAGTTAAATACCCTCCATTGTATCAACCAAACACACGCCCTAGGTAACAACCTAGTACTAATATGGGGAATACTCAAACTCAGAATCCCGTAATACATGCACTACAATGTGACCCTACAGATGTTGGTTCACACAAAATAAGCAGAGATTGTTATTCTGAGTCTAAGGTACCGTAGGAAAAGGTACTTACCTGAAAAACAGAACAAGGCAAGAAGCCTGACAAAATCCAGGGAGATGCAATACCTGAACCAAATGCTTATGTTCATTCAAATGGAGCAGTCTACTTTGTACACAATAACTCACAGAGCAAAAGTAGTTCATGTACACCTCCAGTACCTACAAGTATTTCACAAGGGTTTTGGCAAACACCACCAGTTAGCAATAAAATCCTGGTTTTGTTGTACCTGTAGCATCACCAGTGTATACTCAGGCTTATGGCCAGCCTGCAAAACAGTTTAACCAATGGCAAGGCTCCAGTACTACACCAGTGCACCCACCATTAGGCCCTGGGTTACAGTAGTACCAATAGTGCTCAACAGGGTTTTTCCATCGGAATGAGCCTCTAAATCCGTTGACACCTTCATTTTCTCCACCAGCCAGAAACTGAGTAGTCATTTCTACACCCGAAGAGGAACAGCATCCGCATAAGGATAGGTTGAACTAGCTAGCACTCTGATGATATTATGCTAGATGTGCTACCCCAACTTGAAGTGTTGATGCCTACCGAAGACCCAGAGAAATTAAGAAGAGAGTTGGAAAATTTAGTCGGAACACATCTGTACTCTGTTGCTGAAAGCCGCAAAACACATTAAAAAATTGAGTAAGAAAGCAAAGTTTCAAGTGGGAGAATTAGTACTAAAGCGAACTAACTCTACAAATTCTTCTTGGGGCAATGTCACAAAAAAATTTTTTTAATATTTGAAGGACCATTTCAAATTACAGCGCGAATACAACAGAAATGTTATGAGTTATCTAGTTTTGAAGGTGAACTAACCGGCAGGTACAATATTACGCAGTTGAAGCCATGCCATCAACCCTGTTTACTTTCACATCCAGCAAAGGCAGTAGCTGAATAAAATGTTGATATAGTGAGTTAAAGAGGTCATCTACAGCTTTTGGGAATTTGATTGGTGCATTTAGAGCTTATGAGATGCCAAAATAAATAATAAAGTCCTGTGTACGAGAAGCTTTGAGCTGTATTTGTTGGGGCTAATGTTATTATCAGTGCCATTTTTATTGTTTAGGGTATTTATTGTTCTTGTTTGTTATTTTTGCGACTTTGTTAGGGAAGACAGAAGCATAATTTGCATTACTGCCCCGTTGAGTCGTTTGCCGCATCTGCCAAGCTTTGGAGCTCGTCATGACGGGAAAATGAATTTACTAATAGCATCATATCTCAGTGGCCTAATTTCCAAGCTAGAGCTGAGCACTGCATGCCTATATAGTTGATTATAGCAAACTATGTAATGGTAACAGGAAGAATATATTGAAATAAAACCTCACAATTTATGTGATTTACTGGCTATCCTGCTTGAATTAATGTGCTGAAGGAAACGGATACCGCTCTGACTTACTCTCAAGAAACAAAACAAGATAACTTCCTGAAGATTATTAAGGGTTGTCTTACGCGGACACGCACATACATGTACACCTCTACACATTTATAATACTGTGATTGCTGTTAAACTATTGGGTACTCGCTTACGGTTGTATTTATGAACCGTTTATTTCATTAATCCATGTTCTTTATGTATTCTTCTGACATGTTCTCAGTGTCTAAAATATCCACACTTTACGTCACTTCACACCATTGTTCCCTATTGTGTGATCAATTGTTGAAAGCTTAGTGAATATTATATTTGTTCCATGTATATTTTTGCTTTATTATTACTTATTCTTTGATTCTATAATATGTCTTATTGTTTGTTTTATTTTAATTATCATGTTTAGAGATATTGTTAGGATAATGGAGCAGTTACTCTCGTAACACGCCTTCTCCTATTCTGATGTTAGTTATCTTCTATACATGCTCATTGGAGGGAGGATAGGATTTCGGCAGCTGTACCACTTTGTATTTCTTTTTGCCACCTTAAACCATCCTCAAGCATGTAATGAATGAATTATGAATAGAGCAGTTAGTTGCCAAGAAGAAAATGAACTGAGAAGTGTGTATACTACACACAAATTTGTCTACACACACGGACACACTAACTTTCAGTAATAAGTGATACCGCAACTTAAAAAGCTTTGAAAGTAGTAATTGTACAATGGAGTTGGGTGCTTACTAAGACGGCTTTGACCACGCAACCTAACTCATACAAGAGACGAATAAACAGTCAATGAAGTAGCAAATTTGTTCCATTAAACTTGTCAATCACTAAATTAATGTGTTTTAGTGGTAGTATGAACTCCTAAATGTGTGCAGTGCATATAATTACCCNAACTGCCTGCCGCCTGTGATGGACCTCCCCCCCCCCTTCTCCTTCATCTCTCCCCTCCTACTTGCATGCCCATGCGCAGTAGACACTTCAACACAGCACGCCACAGAGCATCTTGGTCACTACCCACAAGGCAGTTTGGTCTATGACAACGCAACGCACGCTATTTAATATTTATTTCAAATATATTATTTAATGTACTTAATTTTTTTTCAGCACAGACTTTGAGTACATTTTAAGTTAATATTTTGTCATGTTAATTCAAGTATTTATTATGTGTATGTCTTGTAAGTTTGCAAATAATGTTAATGTATTTTTTTGATGAACTCTGTAGAAATTTAGTTTCTGGTATTTGGCTAACCTAACTACACTGAAGAGCCAAAAAAACTGGTACACCTGCCTAATATCGTGTAGGGCTCCCCGAGCACGCAGAAGTGCTGCAAGACGACGTGTCATGGACTCGACTAATGTCTGAAGGTATGCAGGAGGCAATTCAGACCATGAATCCTGCAGGGCAGTCCACAAATCCAATCTGCGCCAATTTGAGAAAGGGTTGCATGTCGGTCACGTTTAATGATTCTCGTCAGTCGTCGTTTGTCCCGTTCTTTCACAATCTTTTTTCGGCCGCAGCAATGTTGCAGATGTGATGTTTTACCGGATTCCCGATATTCACGGTACACTCGTGAAATGGTCGTACGCGAACATCCAAATGTTATCGCTACCTTGGAGATGCTATGTCCCATCTCTCATGCGCCGACTATAACACCACGTTCAAACTCACTTAAATCTTGATAACCTGCCATCGTAGCAGCAGTAACCGATCTAGCTGCCGACCGCATCACGTTACTCTGATTGGTTCCATACCTCTGTTATTTGAATACGTACGCCTATACCGGTTTTTTTTGGCCTTTCAGTGTATTTTTGGTTGCCTAGCAACCTACTTACAACCTTAACCAACCCAATTAATTGTTTAACAAGAACTGACAAGAAAAGCAACAACTGTTTTAGCAGCTTCGTCTTGTTTGTTTGTTGTGACACCAAGCAGATCACCATTCTTATATTCAATACTTTGATTTACATGAATTTCATTGATCTGAAGGCTGACAATTTTTTCGATACATGCCTAAAGAAATTTGTACTTTCGTTTTCAAATTTAGGTGAGATGTTAAAAGACAAGTTTCTGCAAAAGCCTAGGATGTGGCAACAATAAAATATGGTTTTGTCTAATTACTTGGTAGCACTTAACAGACTGCACGTAAATAATGAAGGCATTTGATTTTGGTATTTTCATAAAAAGAAGTGAAAACTTATCTTTTCAAAATGTATGTCTCTTTAACAATTTTGTTTTAATCATTTTCAATGACATTTAAAAGGTTTTTGAGAGCTGCAGTAATCTGCTGTAATATTATTATTTTCTTCTTCTTCTTCCTTATCATTATCACAAAACTCAACATCCTTCAGCTGAGACCATTAACTGAAGAATGAATAATGGAAATTAATTTTCCATTTTTACCCACAACAGAAATTTCAGGAATAATCCTACCGTGTACGTGAACTTCTGTCTTAAGATTGCTTTGAACCCTTATGCTACAACTGATTTTAGATGCACTGTGAAAATTGACTTTGAATAGTACTATATAAAGTTTTCAACAACAGGCTTTGTTGTTGAAAACACTCCAGTTTGAACGGTTGACGTGTGAATGGAGTCCTTCTGAAAAAGAAGAAAAGTCACTTATTTGGTCCTCTTCATCCAGTTGTTTTTTGTTCTCCTGTTCCACTTTATTTCATTTTTCTTGAATTTCTTTTTTCCTCTCTTCGGGGAATTTACGTTTAACAGGGCACTTCTGACTTAAATACTGTGGCAACTTTGAAAATATACTTGGAACTGCCTCATTCTTTAAAACTGGCTTATCTCTGTAATATCCACATCAATTTCCACTTTTGTCCTTTTATTTTTCAATAAAATTCAAGTCACTTTCAAGAAAATGTTTAGTACATACCACTGAGAGGTTTTCAGGCATCCAGTCTTTCTGTGGGATGACGCCAATCTATTCGGCATGCCGATGTAGATCGCTGGGTATTCTGAAGCACTGCACATATCCTTCAGTTTTTAGGCTTATTTTATAGTTACTTTCACACCCAGGAATGACACATGTATTAGGCATTTTCACAACACAACGCATCATAAAACACTTCACATGAGGCCGCAAATGAACTAAATACAGCAGCGCGTCCACTTCTCGCTGTATAACTCCGTGTTGTAAACAGCCGGCGCTGACCCTCTCACACTGTGTTGCCAAGTCTTGCTCGCTGCGGCCTTTCACTACAGACGGCTATGGCCAGGTGCTTTTGCGCCGCATTAGATTAGCTTGCATTCACAGTGTTCAAAAACAATTGATGCACATAATTTTTGGCGAATAAACCGTCTGTTTTAAACGGACGTTTGAAAAAACCAATATTTTTGCTGCGGCGTGGATGCAACAAAAACTTATTGCTATTAATGCCAATAGTTACTGTGGTATATAAAATATTAAATGTATGGTCCATCAATTCAAAACATCACGTAGGTAGTTAAAATTACATGTGAATTTCTGTTAGTAAAAGGATGAAGCTATTGTATTGTTTATCATATTTATTTACTGTCGGCCAGAATCACAACTGTGCAATTTTGACTGTTCGAAATTGAGGAAAATCAATTCTATTACAAAATGTTATTTCGTTGTTTTGTGTGTTCTGTATTGCGCGTGTTCGTAAATTAAGTTTTGTTGACACTATTGGCTGGTTTTACCAACAAGGAAATACTAGCCCCCAGCAAAGGGACACTTAAGATTAAGTGGCCTTTAAGGATGTCAAGGTGTTTCACCATTATAAAACCATTTTTGTAAGTGCCAGTGCCAATAAGGGGTGCCAGAAATTATACCCACTTTTTAACGCCCAGTGCATTGGCTATTGTGCTTGGGTACTGGTGGATAGCTTGTCTGCCACCTGCTCGAGCACGTCTTCTTCTTCAAAACTTAGGGTACGAACTCTCATTTGCGCACCAGCATTTACTGTTTTGACTTGCACTGAACCTGTTTCACGCAAACACCGAAAAACACGCACAAAGATTTGCTGGTTTTGTTGATTCCTGTCCGAGTATCGTTCATGGTAACACCTTGCTGCCACAGCAGCACTGCCTTGTACCTCGCTATAAGTGAATACCATGTCCACATACTCCGCACACGTAAACGCTTGTGCCGCTGGTATCACCATGGATACATTTGCTCATCTGATAAACCAACCAGCACCAACTGCAGGGGTCACTACTTGCTGCAGTGGCAAGCACTACTGCACGTCTGTCGTCTTGGATTACATCAGCACCGTCTGTTTGCTGCAAGGACCTGCGCCATGTTTAAAATGTGCGCTGTGTGTTCGGCACGTGTAGCACAGTAGAGAAAAGTTTCCGACCACATGTTCCTTTATAACAAATGATTGTCCTGGTGTGGGCTACCATCCTTTAAAATTAATGTATTGAATTCCCAACAGCCTGTATAAAACAGGCTGGAACTGCTATGTGCTCTGTCTTACATTGAGCTGCCAGAATCAATCAAGAGGAAGGAAGCCATCACTAACCCAAACAACATCTGTTGATACACATTTATGCGTGTACTGGTATACATAGTGACTGGTGTATTTTCTTTTGTTAAGGATGCCGCCATCTTGAATACCGTACACACACTTTCGCTGCTGTGCCATCTCTGTCACTCGTTTCTGTAACCTATTCAGTGTGATTTGACCGGACGCCAGATACAGTGATTCCGTAAAATTACGTGTGGCAATCATTCCATTTTATTGCTATACATGCAATAATATTTATGATTCTGCGTAACGGCTCGTGTTTGCTGATTCGGTTTGTCATGACATCTGTGCTGCGGCTAGAACACTGCGTGTTATGTAAATGTTGCCATTATAGCATTATACCTCTCGATAAAGTTCTCTGAAGCTTATTTGTTTCTTCGTTTTACTGCATTGTGACAATCTTAAGCACGTGTTCTTGTTGAAATGTGAGGTTTTTGTGTGTGTTTTGAGACATAATCGTTGCCAGAGTCGCCTTGCAGTGTGGTGGTGTGCAAGGCAAAATGTCGAACAAACTAATTTTGACACGTTTGCGGTTTGTGAAGTACTGTTTGAACAGACTGGTTTCCCTTGCGGATCAAGTAGAAGGCGATTTTACTCGTTTTGACTTGTTTCATGCTCACTGCTGGGACTTAAATCATCTGAAAAGTGGGTTTGAAGAGTATCTCCAACTTGCTGTACAATATGCCGAATCAGAGTCTGTTGATGAATCGGAGGCAAGTGAACGCGAGTTGGATGAATTTGATAGTGCATATTATCAAATTCAGTAATTTCCAGGTTTACGGTAAGCCAGAACGAGGACAGAAACAGTACAGCTGCTTCTCAACGTGAAATTAAGGGCACCCATGTTAAGCTTCCAAAGTTGCAGCTGCCAACTTTCTCAGTTAACCTGTTGGAGTGAACTACCTATTATGATTTATTTACATCATTTGTGCATACCAACTCAACCTTATCAGGAGTAGAGAATCATCAGTACAGCTTTACGTCTCTGTCAAGAGAACCCCTTAACTTAATAAGGTCACTTCCTCTGTCTGAGCAAAATTACCAATTGGTATCTTACACTTGGACCATATAATGAACGCACCCAAAGTTGTGTTGTCTGCAGAACATTTAAGATGTTTGGTAAATACTTTAAAGATACTTGAGTGCTCTAGAAGTTCTAAAATTTCTGGTCAAACAATAGGATTTTATTCTTTTGAATGTTGTACTGCCCAAATTGGATTCTGACACTCACAATAAGTTTGAGTTATCACATGGAAATCCCAACATTTAATCAGTTACTCGACTTCATGGAATCACAGTCTAAGGCAAGCATTTTTTCTACCACAGCTTCGCGTGCAGTGGACAAACCACCAAATATATGTGTTCCAAATGTGAAATCAGCATTTTTTGCACAACTACTGAGGAAGAATGTACTTTGTGTCAGGACAGACACATTATATACAGGTGTCCAGTGTTTCTTGCCTTGTCTGTGGACCAGCAGCGTGAAGTTGTACTAAAGCAGAAGTTGTGTTTTAATTGATTGAGGTCTCACCAGATAAAGGAGTGTATTTCCAAACAAAAATGCATGAAGTGCCAAAAGCGGCACCATAACTATTGTGGAACCATTGCTGACCATTCACCAGTCACATCAGGTACAACCCACAGCAGTGCCAGCCGAAGGCATGGCTTCAATTGTATCGCTGACCTCACCAGGAAATTATGCAACTGTTGTTTTGGGAACAGCCATCCTGCATATCCGTGATTCCTGTGGCAATTTTCAGCAAGCATGTGCAGTATTTGATTCGGGATCCCACTCATCCTTTATCACCGATATCTGTGTTCAGAGATTGGGCTTGTATTATTGGAGAGTACCAATTCCTGTGGTGGGACTTTGACATTGCTGTACCAACCAACAAAGGTTTGACTACATATGTCCTTCAGCCTTCACTTAGAGACAGGCCCACTAGTTGTCATTACTGCCTTGATCCTGAGATCAATTACATCTTGATTTCTTTGTGTTCCTCTCCCTCCTGAAGTATGTCAAAATTACAAGAGCCTTCAACTGGCAGATCCGACATTTGACGCACCTGGCCCCATTGACATTCTTCTTGGTGCAGACGTATATCCTGAGTTGTTTGACGGTGGGCAGCATCAAGCAGTCCTAGGTTTCCCTACTGCTGTTCATAGCATTTTTGGTTAGGTTTTGATGGGAAGTGTGAGCAGAGAAAACAGGCACCACCTCCTGTGATCTCATTCTTTGCAAATTCTCAACCTAATCTCTTGTTGAAACCTTGCACAGCTTTTGGGAAGTAGAAAAGGTGTCCGTTACCAAACCCATAGACCCCAAAGATATCTTGTGCAAAGATCACTTTCAACGCACTTACCAGTGCACAACAGGAGGATGCTTCATTGTGAGACTGCCATTCAAGGAGCCTTAAGCAGATCTAGGTCAATCATGTTCTTTTGCTGTGGACCGATTGCTTAAGTTGGAGCATCGCTTGAGCCGCCAACCAGAGGTATGTCAACAGTATGTTCACTTCCTTCAAGAATATGAGAAGCTGGGACACATGCATCTTGTAGGTTCAAATGCTAGCTCACATTATTACATTTCCCATCACTCTCTCCTCAAGCACCAAAGCTCCACCACAAAGTTGAGGATGGTTTTCGATGCATCTACTCCAACAACCTCAGGCAAGTCACTCAGTAACATGCTAATGACAGGTTCAAATTTAAAGAAAGATATAGTTGAAGTGATCTTGCATTTTTGAAAGTTGGGCATTTTTTGAGAGTTGGGCAGCTATATCTTGACAGGTGGGCTATCGGGAACCATACTATTGGTACAGCGCGACTCAAGGCAGGGATGTGGTCTTCACTCTGTTTTGGGGTTATTCAGGCCATCATTACTTATAAATAAACCAACCGAGTAATTGTCATGGATTTAAAAAGGCAATCTTTTAACTTGGTGAATTAAAATTATCTATAGATATATCTAATATATAGATTTTATGGTAAACTTATACAAATGTAGCAGTTGAAAGAAAGAGGAAAAAATAGTTCTGCAGGGTTGCACCAAAATCAATGAATAATATCAGTATGAATAAAAAAAATTTGTAAAATTTTACTTTTTAGTAAATAAAATATATTAATTTAATAATTAAACAATAAAAACATATTTTTAAAAAGTGGGTAATAATTTTTGGCTTCACCATTTCCTACATACGGTTTTGTCATTAGTATTTCACCTTGCAGTTACATTAATTAAAAAAATTGATTTAATAAATTAGATAAGCATAATTAGCAATCTGTCTACACCTTATATGTTTTATGTGTTCTGCTGAATGAATTTTTTTTATTGGATAATAAATACAGAGTTTTTTATTTGCCTATAAAAGTAATATGTCAGTTTGCTTCCCAGAAACATACATATACGCTTCAAGGGTTAGTGGGCGTAAACATTGAGCTTCTTCAGGTAGCCCAGGAATCCTGAGTTGAGCTAAATAAGTGAGTCTCACAAGGCTCACTTCCCCATTTAAAATACATTGCCCCTGTAGCTCCACATACACACTACTGTGATTTGTCGAGAGATATTAAGTGTGCAATTGAGAAAAATTTTCATTAGACTCAGTGCTGAGCCAAGGTTGGTTACTGAGACCAACTAGTGGGAGGAGAAGAGAATGGCAGATTAGCTGACCTTGGGAGACCAAAATGTTCTGTGCATGATATAAATATTCTTACAGCAAACACAAGGGATTGATGTGGCAGCAGAGAAGGACATAGGACAAAAGGCTAAACACAGTGCATTATCCTCGTATGGTCTATTGGCATGACGGTAGTGCAGCTGAGTTTCTCGAGCAAGACAACTGTCACCCTGTGAAGCAACTGCTGGTCACACTGGACTGTGCTGTGAAGCACACCCAGGCAGGCACAGTACTGTACCAGCACCAAGTAGGTCGAGTTGGCCACGCTACGTAACACCATACACCCCCCCCTTAGTCTAAGCCTGTCTCACAAAACACTTTACGCTCACAGTGACTTCATACAACCATTCGCAAAAGCTTTATAAAGCTATATTGAACAGGACTTGATATGAAACTATGCCAGCATTGCTGGCCTTGTGCAGATACAACCTTAGATAATTTTTTTACCATAATATTTTGATTGCTGGTTTGTGGTGGTGTGCAGATCCTACATCAGGGTTTGTTTGATACTGTGAACAGTATTAGGGGATGTGGCCATTACTCATGTTATTTGTTTCAATAACTCAGTGGTGTAATTATAAGAGATGTACCCTGAAATTAAGTTTCAATTAACTGTTATGATTTTGTTTCTGTTGAGTTTTATCTACATTTAGCAACTATGTATTCTACATAGTTTCATCATTATGGAAGTGGGCTACATGAACACTGGCTAAACATCTTTATACATTTGTTCTACAGCTGATTTACATGGCCACTTATATTTTACAAGCAGTAATTAAAATTGTTAAATACAGCTTCTGTTGAAAAACTATGATAAAGCAAAACAGCATAGACGGTAGAGAGCTGCTGTAGGGTGTAGTAGGTAATGCAAAGTTGCCAGCTGCACATTTGCTGCACTACAGGATCAAGTCTCAGCTGCTGACTGCGCTGGACTGTGGCAGCCTGCATGCCAGCAAGACGTTCATGATGGGTGCCACAAACCGACCGTGGGACATGGATTCTGCCTTCCTGCGCCGCTTCCAGAAGAAGGTTTACATCCCCCTGCCCGACAGGTATGTACATCTTGCCATGTGTACACTTCACAGCAGTGGGTTGGTCTCTTACAGTGCAGCAACATTGCATGAAGAAAGGTGGTATGTTCAAAACTGACTGGAGTGCCATATTTGTATTTTGGCCACTTATGGAAACAGAACCAGTTCATAATGAGATAAATTACTATCTACATTACTCCTCAGCCCACTGCATATCTTTCTACAGGGCCACGTTTGACAACATGTTTTGTTTGATGTTCCATATTAGTAACCACTCAGGCAGGTCCCTTTTTTTTTATATGTATCACAGTAATAGTTGGTATGACTCTAACAAGTGTACAGTCACTGGATGGATGCTAGTGTCGGTTTCTAGGACTATAGCCATCTTCAGTTTATCAGCTTGAATGTCAGGGTGTGTGTGGGCCTCACCTCAGCCATGTGTGGCACCCTGCCCCCCCTCCACACCAGGGGAACAAATACTCTTGACTGACTTGCCTTAATATAGTTTACACAGAGCCTGCTATATGCCAGCCATAATTATCTATTTGATTCTATATTTAAAATTTTACAAGTGATGTTACAATGTAAGCAGTTGTTATCAGGATAGCAGTGAATTTTCAACCTAATTGAGAGTGTCTGCTGGCCTGGAAAACCTTTAAAAATTAGGGAATTTTTAAATACAGAGAAAGTAGGTGAAAATTCTGCGGAGTTTTGAAGAAATCAGGGAATCTTTCTGTGAACCGAATTAGAGAGCACATTGATCCCCCCACCCTCCCTTATCGTGGCAACTGGGGTGAACAGCAACCCCAAGTAGGAAAATTAATTCTCACCTAGGACTGGCACATCCACAGCCCAACCACCGCCGGCAAGGAGAGACCCCAGGCATGAATCCATGGTTACCTGGATTTGTTGTTAAGATAAGAAAATATTTTAAGCAAATGCAATTTAAAGAAACATATGTTAAGCTAAATAATTCCTGGGTTCCTTACAATATCTTTGTATCCAATAGCTCACAAAATGCTTGTAACACAGTATAATAATTAAATAATAAAAAAAATTAAAAAGAGTTTTGATGAGGTAAATTAATTTTAAATTACTACCTTGAAAAAAATAACATTCTCAACTCAGTACACGTATAATCTCTTTTGGGAAATTTAGTGATGTGAAGACAATCTAATATCTTTGAATACAATACTCAAATTGTTTTTTTTATATATATATAATAATTTTTTTGGATATAATTAGAATTTTTTAAAGTTTTTTCATAATCAGTGCGTTATATTTATGGGACCCCAGGTTCTATAGAATTTGTTTTGATAATAATGCGTTAGTTACATGATCATAGATTTTTTATGCTATTTAAAAAAAAATTATTTTTAAACTACCATTAAAAGTCAGAACGTAGGTCTAGCAGCATGCACATGCATGGTTATTGATTTAAATCGAATTCATATCTGTTTGTTGGGTTTCGCTGGTCCACTGGGGAAACTGGCAGAAACGCAGAGCCAAACTTGTTAACAGGGCATGTTGCCTCGGGTGAACAGGTTACACCCAATCAGAATTCCAGGGCCAGTAACCCAACATTCATCATCTCAAGAACAGCATTCTCCTCAAGTCATGAACTGCACTTTAAGAATTCAAAGAAATGTTATGTAAAATACACAAATTAGGTTATACACTCAAACATAAACAATTATGCGAAGGCGGTGATTACCAATTTTAAACAAAAAAAAAAA